>VDFB02055145.1:0-14874 GCA_007258455.2 Sequoia sempervirens
TGCCTCCTCTACCTGAAAGTTGCCTTCCCAATCATTACATATCATGGCTGAGGTGATGAAGAAAAAACAGATAATCAACACTTCTTATACACAAAAATGTATTAAAATTTTATTGTACCGAATGGAAGTGTACAAATGCAAATCCCCGAGAAACATGAGTGAATTTGTCACGAACAAGGCGAAGGTCCTGCATAGGTAAATTCAAATTGTTTCCATATAATAAATTTTATGTTAACAGAAATATATATAAAGAAAAATAACTTAGTTCTGGAAAGCAATGACAGTAGAATATGCAGGCTGTAATTGGCAGACATTCAAGTGGTCAAATTGTGACCACGATGCAATGTTCAGTGTGCATGTGATGGCTGATTTCTTCCAAAATAGTTAACCTTATACCTTGATTGGAGCATGTTTAGAAAACTCATAGTGTAACATTTCTTCATCAACATGTTCATCTAGCCCTCGAACAACTAATACATGAGTCGGTGCTGTAAAATAATGCCCTTTCTTTATCAGATTGCTAAACCAAAAATCCATTAATATGCCACCATTAACCATATATAAGTTCAACCCAATAAAGAAAATAGATGTCAATACCAGGTTCAGATGCTCTCTTTGACGTTGAAGATGTGTTCAAAGCAACTGCATCTGCAGGGGTAGAGTCTTCATTTCGGCTTTCATTGCACTGTAAGTCATATAAAAGAGCATATAAGAGATTATTTGGGGCCTTTGGCACAACCTTTTAATGACAAAATTTTTACCAGATTCAGCGAAAGCCTTCTGTGCATGAAATAACAGGTGTATTGTTTGAATTTACATTACATAATAACTGTCTATAACTAACACATAAATATAGCAACTGCCAAATGATCTAAATTTTAGTAACTACAACAAAGATTTATATTTTATTAACTACCACAAAAATCTATTATTTTAGTAAGCAATCACTCAAGCTGAGATGACTCGAGCCTGAACAAACCTGAGCAAAACTGAACAAAAAGATGCTTCTAAAATGTCCATAGAACCTGGCCAAAGTTGCATATGGTAGGGCATACAAGAAAGAAATGATCAGCATATTAAATGTTTGTTATATTACATCTATTGTTTAGTATAGTATAGAGTTAAATAAATATATAATTACAGACGTTCATAGTGTTAATAAATATTGTGTATTAGTGAGGAGTTTATAAGTTAGTTGTCTGAAGCTTCTCATGGTGTTAATTGGTTTGGTAAGTATGTACAGTACAATGCTCTATAGGCAGATGAAATCAATGTAAAATATATCCCAAAGAATAAAATATCATTTTTTACTGCATTCATGGTATATTCTGGAGTTTTTGTATGCTTTACCCTTTTCCACAGTTGAAAAACTTGGACTCGGCAATAACTTGGCAGGCCCAAAAAAATTTAAAAACTCAGGACTCCGCAAAAACTCGAGGAAAAACTCAGCAATAACTCAGCAATTTTATTGAACATTTTAAAATACATAAATTTTTTAAAATATTCTTCAAAAACACATATTACTATTTTTGTAGAGCATATTGTTGATTTCCACCATATATAAGTCAAAATTAGAGTTTAGTACATATCATAGACCAAAAACTGAGTTCAATCTCTAAATGAGTTACAATGCCACTTCCATTAGTCATGTCATATGTAGAAGTTGCCTCATCTAAAGAGATTTTTGGTAAGTTGTGCAATAATAATGCCTAAGCTTACACTCAAGAGTTATATTTCAAATTTTCAAGTCCTCATCACCCCCTCATTGTAATCAATTTTCTTTTTTGACAGGAGATCCTAATAACTAATGGGGATTTGTGAATGGAGATACCAATGGTGTTGAGGGGCAGTACCCCTCATGGGGGTTTGGGGACAATGCCGGCCCTTGTGGAGTTTTGGGGGCAACAACTCCAACGGGGTCAAGGGGTAGTGCCCCTTGTGGGGGTTTGGGGGCACTGCCCCCAACTACGTTAAGGGGCAGCGCCCCTTGTGGGTCTTTGGGGGCAACACCCCCAACGAGGTCAAGGGGCAGCACCCCCCCTTGTGGGGCTTTGGGGGCAACACCCCCAACGAGGTCAAGGGGCAGCACCCCTTGTGGGGGTTTGGGCATAACACCCCCAATGGGGTTGAGGGGCAGCACCCTTGACGCACTAGGGCGGGGTCGAGAGGCAGAGCCCCCGCTGCCACGCATAAATTAAGGCCTTTGAAACCATACAAACCTTCATTGCTAGTCGCCATATTATTGCATGCCCTAAATCACAAACCACGTGCGAAAATGAAGTAAAAATCGTGTTTTTTAAAATTGCAGGCAAGGAAAAAATTATATAGATTTCAATGAGTTATTGACAAAAAGACTTGTGCTTTTTTTCTGTTGACTTGCGAGCTTTTTGCAGAAAAATCGCAGCAGGTTTTCCAAAAACCCATCGGCGAGTTTTTGGGCGAGTAACTCGCCTGGCAATTTGGCTCACGAGTACTCACAAGTTCTGCAAAAACTCTGCAAGTTTTGCAACAGAGCCCTTTTCAATATGCTATCAAAGAAAATTGAAGATCCCAACTGTGTGAATAATGGACTGTAAAGGGCAGTCTAGATACATAATGAACAAGTGTGAAGAGTTTTGTGTCCTGCTTTCTGCGAATTGAAGAATGAAGATGATGGCAGATTAAAGTTAGTAATATTACATGCATTCTTAGTTTCTGAAATATTATGTCTGCTAACAAAAGTTTGCGCTGAATTTTTTGATGAGCTCATTGACAAGTTAATAGAGGTGGCTTGGGAAATAAAGCAGCAGTCCAAGGCATTTTCCCACTGTGAATAACAATTATTTAAAACTTTGTGAAGGCTCTGCTATGGTTATGCAATAACTGGCAGGCCACACCCAGCATTTGATTTTTTCAGGTAGCAGCAACAAAAAAAGATATTTGTGAGTCTTTGAAAGGTATTTTTTGTTCTATTTCTAATGCATGGGTAAATACACATGCTGACAGTTCAAGAAAATACTTGCAATTTGCAAATTCCATCAAGGTTGCTAAAGTAAGTTTTTTGGAGTAATACTTTGGTGAATTTTTCTTTGTCACATTTCACAATGGATGGGTATGAATCTTTGCTAAAAGCATAGCTTTAAAATCTTCTATTGGTGGGTGTGTAAATGCAAGGACATAGTATGGAGGAATTTTAAAAAGAGATAAAAAAAAAAGCAGGCGGTGGTATTAGAAGAAAGAAAGCTATCTTTGAATTCAACATGAATTAATTGTTCTTTCATTTATGGTGTGCGATGGTGCTGGTTGTAAGAATATTGGTGGAAGTTTGAAAAACAGGAGGTTTGAAGTTCAAAATTTATGAAGGAAAATTTGAGTATGATTTTAGTGTACATCGATTATAAAATCATTTTGTTCATTTTCATGCTTATATAAGCTTGCAACCAGTCGATTTGGAGGTTTTAGGGTATTTTAAATTTGTCGGAAAGGATTTTACTTTATTTCAAAAAACTATATTGAACTTTTTTGAAGATGTTTATTGCAAATGTCAAATGGTGACCCAAGGTATCATTGTTATGGGTGCACTATCTGTTGTACAAACAACCTGCTTCATGCACATGGATGTCTACATACATGCATGCTTGAGCCCTTGGAGATTTCAATGCTACATTAAACAGATAGAGTGTAACAAAGTCCAAAAGGAGGCCAAAGGCACCACAGGTAGGAGGAATTATCCCATCTCAAGCTAGCTTCTTCCTTAGAGATGGTCAACTACATGAGAACAATCAATTTCTCATCTTTGTGCCATTCTTGAGGGCAAAGGGGAGCTTGGCAATTCTTGGTAGTATTTGTGAATAGTGTGTTTATATCCCTAATCACTAGAAGAGGCGTGGTTAATGTGTGGTCCATACCTATCTACATTTATTATTTTTGTTCCAATTGTAAATTGGAAGAGAGATTTGTTCTCTTGCGGCACTCAAGAAGTGATTTGGGACCCTCTCACGAAGAGTTGTTATCCTATTATGTGGGCTATAGAGGAGGATTTGGAGCACTTTCAAAGGAGGTTGGACTCTCAAAGGAGAGTTGATCTCTCATTGCACATGAAAAATGACATTTGTTCTCTCATGTTTTATAAGGGATCTGGTGGTACACTTGTGGATAAAAACCATAGCAATTCAGAATTAGGACCATAGTTCACAAACTCTAACTCGAGGAGTACTCGGCAATACTCGACAACTTAAAAAACACTTAAATTTTTTATAAAAATATAAATTTTATGCAAAATACAACTACAAAAAATATCAAATGAGTTTGGTGGGGATTTGAGGTCAACACCCATTATAGAGTCAAGAGGCAGCAGCCCTCATGGGGATCTAGGGGCAACAACCCTCACGAGGTGAAGGGGCAACACCTTGCAATCCAAGGCAGGGTCGAGGAGCAAAGCCCCCACCACCAAGCCCAAATGAAGACCTTCAAAACCACATAGACCTTCATGGCACACACCATTTCATAATTTATTAAGGAAAAAAATAGAGTTTTTGGAGTATTTAACTCACCTTTTTTTCCACAATTTTGACGTGTTGCTAGCATGGAGAGTCAAGTGAAAAATTCACCACGTTTTGGACAAGTTTCAACTACTCGCCCAAAGCTCATAAAGTTTTTCCAAAAACTCAACGAGCAAACCTTGTGAGTACTCAACGACTTGCTGAGTACTCGTAAAGTTTGCAAACTTATGATTAGGAAATCCACTAATGCAATCAGTTTGGTGTGTTTTGGGTGAGTTAAAACATTTGGTGGAGCCGCTTCATCAAATTTCCATATAGGGCCGTTGTGTTCAAACCCAATCCAATGTTCCTTCCTTTATTCAAATTGATGTAATAAGGTGGGCAGGAGAGGGAGGAGTGGCAAGATGTTGGGATTCAAGATGTTGGGATTACTATATCACATCTATAGGTTAGTATAGTATAGTAGTAAATAAACAAACATTACAAATATTTTTAGTGTTATAAATGTTTTGTAATAGGGATTAATTTGTAGGTTAGTCATCAGGAAATTTCACATAGGGAGTTAATTGGTATGGGAAGTTTGTATGGGAAAACAATGCTTTATGAGCATATGCAATCAATGTAAAATATATCCAAAAGAATATATCATTCATTTTTTTTCTGCAATGAATTATTTAAATTATTAATGCTGTTATTGCCACCTTCATATTGGATAAGATGAATGCTAATGCTCTATGCCTTGTATTTCAATTAATAATTTGTGTTTTAGCAGACATATGAACTTTGAAACATGCACTGACTCCATCCATCATCTCAGCCAAATGGTGAAGTCTGAATTTTTATAGTATCAGCATAAAGAAAATGCAGTTTATACTGCTCACATAGAACTGGATAACACGTCAACTGGAATAATTTCAACTACAAAAAATCACACAAACTTAGAAATCAAGTTTCTAAGCAAAATATAAACATTCAGCATTAAGATAGTCAAGATTCTATAGCAATTACAAAGCACAAAATATACCATAATTTTATTCTAAAACTGACCTGAAAACATGAGACACGCCGAGCAAAGTTGACACATGCACATATGGCACACATCCAATCAACTGCAGGAGTTGCACCTTTGGAATTTACTTGAGTTGATCCATTTGCAGAATTTACCTGCCCTGCCTGAGGTGCTCCTGAACCTCCAGTTGGCTTGCTGCTGTGATCCATAAAAAGTAAATCTGGTCAGCAATAACCTCCAGTCTAACAGTGTAATGTTCTTAACACTATTAAGTTCTCAGGAAGCTGAAACCATCATCTCAGCTATCACAAGGCTGCAAAAGCAGACTAGTGCTCTATAATGCCCCCACCTAAAAAATAATAATAATAGAATATAAAATGATAATAAAATAAAAAAATTAATGTAGCACTTAAATTGAAAAGGGAAGTTACCTGCAATTTCATTAAGGAGTGATAACAAACTAGATTTAAATTAAAGTTTAATTTTATGATTATCAAAAGTCAAGAGGCATTATGAGGAATTATGTCTATGAGGAAAAGAAGTTATATAAATGAAATCAAAAGGGAGAAGGAAGCATATTTGAATACATTTTATATATCCAATTATTACTTCGTGTGGAGTGTGGCCTGTGGTTCAGCAACCTGTGGACAAAACCCCTCAAGTCCTGAAATTAAAGGACAAAAACCCTCTAATTTTCATTGCTGCATTAGTGGATGAAAACCCCTAATTCAGGCAAGTTTGGAGACAATTCAAAGACATTTTAGCGAAGATAGATCACTGCAAATTTGGGATAATTAACAGTAGATACAAAGCATAAGTTCTCTCTTTTCCGAAATACTAAGTTGCCGGTTCTGGTACTGGTTTGGGTTTGGGTTCTGTTAATGTTATAGCAGCTTCGGTAGCTCCTTCCAGCTCAGCGCCTTCATGAAAATTTGAATGATAGCCATTGGCTATTCAAATTATATTCATTGTTATTATTCATCCTCACCTTGTATAGCCGACATGAGAAGTCATTTAATGTGTTGTTATGATTTGAGGCCGACCTCTTGTGAAGAGGCATGCATTTATCTAGGCCGACATTCTTTATGTTTGACTATGGCCGACATAAGAAGATACAAAGTCATCTTGATAATAAAATCTGTTGAGGCCGACTTTGATCTTATGAATTGTATTTGTGGCCGACCTCATGATATGAAGAGGTGCGACCTCTCCAAATTGTATATAAGAACATTCGTCCATGGTAATGAGTGGAGGCAGTTTTGGCCATTCTCACAAGTGCGAATATGTATTGTCTGATCAAAGAGTGATCATACAAAAACAGGGCGAAGCTACAGCTAGCGAATCTGATCATGTGCGCTTCAAGTTGGAAAGTCTGATCAAATGCGGATGTATCATCAAGTGTGAATGCTTAAGTGCGAATATACCACAGTGAAGGGCGAACATCTCTCAGAGTACCTCAATACAGAGCGAACATAGTGCAGTGATGAAGTCTTGGGGAAGACAATCCAAGCATAAAGGCGAGCTGAGGCAAGATCAAGCAAGTTCGATTTATTCCTTCATTCAAGTGCGAATTCATTCAAGAGCAGATTGCGAATCTCTCTAAGTGCAGATTTAGATTACAAGGAAGAGCAGATTATCATCTGTTATTGCATCTAGAGTAGATGCTGGATATTGGCCTTGTGTTCGACCTCATTGTAAAGTGAATTATTGCCACTGTTGCATCAAATATAAGAGAGATCTTTGTTGCTGGGTTTTTCTCCCTCAAGAGGAGGGTTTTCCCAGGGTATATACTGTGTTATCTTGTCTGATTTTTGATTTATTTCTGTGCATTTACATCTGATCACATAAAATCAATAGGTTCGAGGGTTTGGTTCGCCAGTTTGGCTAAATTTTTTGGGAGCTGGGTTCAGTTTGCTTTGGGTTCGTTAGTACAAAAAACATGTAAAAATAATATATATATATATATATGCAGCCTAGAAGCATGAACTAGGATTAGAATATCACATAACATCATATAAACAACAAAACCACCATAAACTTGAATGTCATTTAAAACATGTATGACAAATATTCATCATTGAAACTTGAATTGTGGTAGCTTGATATACAGAGTCTATTGATGCCAGGGTTCAATTTGTATGATTTTGAAAAAAGAAGCCAACTGAGTAGAGTTATCAGCATTCTTCAGAAATCATAAGAATTTGTTTAGTACACTAGCCATTTTGATGTCTTCTTGCAGTCTCAAACATTATTTTGTATCATTGTTACATTGGTCTTGAAAGTGGTAGCTTAATATAGCTCCACAATACAAAATCCAGTTTACCTGTGCAGTGTAACAATGGCATAGGCAGATTTTTCTTTGAAAGAACCAAAGGGTGACCGCACAATTGAAGTGTATAAACACATCATTTTGTAATATCAAGGATACCTTTTGAGTCTTCCATGCATTGCTAATCTAAAAGGAAAGATCTTTTGCCTAATCTGTATGCAGCCATGCTTTTGACATTGTCAAAAAGAGCAAAACTTCCCTAATGATGCAAAGGCATGGCCAAGCAGTTCTAACTCTCCACATGAGAGGAGAGACGTTGGAGAGTACACCAAGTCAGTGAGAACAGAAGTGTAATGTGTTTTAGTTTGTAGTATTCCTCTGGTTCTCTACAGATTTGTGATAAATTCTCAGTTCAATAATGCAGAACAATTTTTGAAAAAAGAAAGTTGTGTCACAGTCCACTTTCAATCCAACAAGCAAAAATGAAAGCTCAGCCTCTTGGAATGAAAATGCTTGTTTGCAAAACAAATGAATAAGAATGAGGTAGATAAGGTGTTTAGAGTGATTTAGAGGTCACTTTTAGGGTTCCCTTGGGCGTGGGTCAAAGTCAAACTCCATAAAACATTAAAAAAATACTCCAAAAAACACTTTTTGGATGCCTAGGCACGCGGGTTCTGTCTTGGTTTACCTGGGTTCTGTCTGGGTTCTGCCCGGGTTCTCTTGGGTTCTGCCTGGGTGAATCAGACCCAAAAATGAAGGATCCTGGCCGAACCCACAAGCAATCCGAACCAGGAGCGAACCAGGGGTTCCAGAGGAGAGCCCGGTAACTAAGCCAAAATATAGTCTAAATATCATATCTAAATTAAAATAAACTGTTAAAACTGCAGTTTCTGAAGTTGATATCATATTTAAAATTTATTATGCTGCTATAATTGTGAGTTAGATTTTATTATTTAAAGAAAAATAAGGACAATTTAAAGGGGCATTACATGCACAAATTCTTCAAAACTATAGTATTCCCCTCATATAACTCATTCTACATAAATTATGTGGTCAGTTGAAGAAATTTAGAAGCAAT
The DNA here is from genome assembly GCA_007258455.2 of Sequoia sempervirens. NCBI lineage: Eukaryota > Viridiplantae > Streptophyta > Pinopsida > Cupressales > Cupressaceae > Sequoia > Sequoia sempervirens. The sequence goes on from VDFB02055145.1 coordinate 8,838, forward strand.
TTCTGCAAACATGAATTTCTTCACCAATGGTTATCCTGAAAACACAATACACCCCTCCTAGTGTATTATCATAGTCTTTCAGTTCACCTAATAGAACATCTCCTTCCTATGTACAATAGTTTCGGAATGACCAAAGCTTTTGAACAGTCAATGTAACTTGCACTTAGGGGCAACTGCATTTACATATTCCAGCAAGTGTAAAACAAACCATAATTTGTTAATTGATAAGAGAAAAGCTCACCTGTACTCAAGGAAAAGGCGACGTCCATCCACTACCAAACCCTCCTCACCAATTTCATCCATCATCTTTTGGGCTGCTTCCTGTCAAAATCAAATAGAGATGACTTACCATTGGCCATATGTAAAAGAATGTAACTTTTTGGCTAAAGTTATCAAGCAATAAGAAAACTAACTTACAATAGTCAAAAAATCTATGAAGGCAAATCCACGAGATAAGCCTGAATTCCTTTCTTTGATGATACGGACATGACGCAAAGGGCCCCACGCAGCCTGGATTTGCAAAATTAGAACATGGTCCATGAAGACAACCTACTCTGTCTAATGGCCAAAATGTATAAAGTAAAGGATGAAGAGTTACCATAACTTGATATAAATCATCCTCCGTAGTTTTTTGAGCTAAACCTTTAACAACAAGTGTTGCAGATGGTGCCTGCATGGAGACAAATTGATCAAACACACTAGGAGCCAAAGCATATCTTAGTATAATAAAATCAGTCTTCCAATAACATTAAAAAAAAAGTGTGTCAGCGCCCATGAAGTAAATTTAGAACTTAGCCATTAATAGAATGTGCAGTTACCACAGGTACACGGCCATTATGATTCTTCTCATCACGGTGCTTCTGCTTTTCATTTTTACTCTTTAGAGCAAGAACCTCATTGCTGCCTTCTTTGCGGGATTTTTTGTGGCTGTGTCCCTTTGGTGATTGTGACCGTGACATTGAACGATCATCATGGCTGTATGATCGTTCTTTCCATCTCTTATCAGCACTTCTGTCATGATCCTTACTCCTGCTTCTCTTTTCACGCTCACTCTGCCTTTTGTGCCAAGCATGGTCTCTCTTCCTCTTATCATTTCCAGTATAATAATCAGAGTGCCTGGAAAGTTCATAATCAGCATGTCTGGTAAGCTCGTAATCAGCATGCCTATTAAGTTCATAATCTCCTTCATGATTGTTCTCTCTCTTTGGTTGCAAGATGTGAGATCTGTGGTCAAACTCAAAATCATCCCTATCAAAAATTTCCCTATTATGTCCACCATATCGCTCAATCCTTTCAAAAGCATACCCTCGAAACGGATCAGAATCAGAATAGTCATCAATTCCTCTAAAGTTGTCAACTTCAGGAAACCTATCTATACTACGAAGGCTGTCAATATAGCCAGATCTTGGATGCCTTTGAGTCTCCCTGATTAATGAAATCTCCTCCTCTAAATTTCTTCTTGCCTGAGGCCAAATTCCATGAACAGATGTATGCGGTAGTCTTTCCCTTTCAAGTAAAAGTTCTCGTTCTATGGGTGTTCTTGAATAGAGAACATCTCGTGGAAGGCCTTCATCCACATAACCTCTACCAAATTGTCTACCAACCCTGTCATAATAAAAGACAAAATGATGGCCATATCATAATTATCAATACTTAAACTTAAACAAATCCTTTTCACTGCTTTATTCAACAGATTTCTTGTGTTGGATTAAGTAGATGAAAATTTTATGCTGAAACCGTGAGGAAGAATAGGGACTAAGTGCTATAATTTTACTACCAGCTTTATTTGAATCAATATTTGTGTACATTCATGTACCAGGTTTATTATAAAACATGTACCAGAATTATTATAAAGTAACCTTTATGGACTCCCATCTGAGCAAAAAGATTAAGGTAATTATTCTATATTCAGTGTATAGATATGTCATCCAACATGTTCTTATTGTTTCCCAATATGTCAAAAGTGCATGCAAACATTGTTATACAAGGGTCATCCCAACATCCACGAAACCCAGAAAAACTAAACAGAAATTTCTCATCTAAACTGTCCAAATATGACGACAAGGGTCAAAGTCAAACTACATATATGAAGAGTGAAGTTTTGCATCTCCCAACCACCTTTCCAGCATATCCAAACACAAATACAGATTTGGGAAATATGCAGATTGTCGTTGATTAACCATGTAGAATATGGGAATACATACAAGATAGAGAGAAAGAAGTTTATGATAACAGAGCAGCATATCAATATTTGTTAATGACAGTTACCAATGTTCCAGTTATAAATTATTAGTTTGCATCCAATTTGATGCAATCACATCTGCTGATTTAAGAACCTGCAATACATTCCTTGTTTCCTTTGTGTCGCATTTGTCGCATGCTTGTTTGCAAATAATGGGTCTATGTGATCCATACATTTTTTTTTTCCTGCATTGATTGATTTGAAGGTGTAGATGGGATGCCATATTATGACAGCCTATATGAAAATGTAATAAAACATTATAGTTATGTGCCTAGAAGGGATGTTACATCGCAAATTCCTAGACACTTGGGTGACATACTATAATTATTTATCATGGCAACAAATTTTGTAATCAACACCCACGAGCAACTCTATGACAAAAATCATATTCATTGATTAAAAAGTATTATTAGACATATAGCACAGCTAGAGTTATTTCTAGGATATCAATTCCAATAAAATTCATGGTCCTTGAGCAGTATTTTTACAGGAATTTTTTTCCAATTCCCTTAAATATCAAAATTGACATGGGCCAGTTCCCAATTTTTCATTTAAAAGTAGCTTAGTAGATTTTATAACATGTGTACAAAGATCTTAGATTCATTAAAATGTAATTTGCATGGTTCTCCTCCAATATTGACCCATAAAAGATGCATTCCCAGGAAAAAAATCTACTACTTATTCCTGCTCTTGAATAAAAACCGTTGGCACAGTACAGAAAACTCAATTAAAAAAGATTGAAAATATTCTGAGCCAAAAATTAAGAAAAAAGGAAACAAAAATACCTGAAATCTGGATCCCTGACTGCATTGTAGCCTTCCAAAGCCTGTGAATTCAAAAGAAGGGCAGAGTCAGAATCTAATATCCATCATACCCATATTCTCACTGGCTGTGGATGTGGGATTTTGCTGATTGATCAGGGGAATAAGGAAGGAGAAAACCAATCTAAGATATAATTTTATTTGATTTGATTTGATGATTTTTATCATGTGGGTCAGCCATACACTGCTAGAATCCCATCGCTGATGGCGGTAGCGACCCGGGTCCATTACTCCAAAAGTCAATCTGCTTCTGTTCTTACTCTCAGTAACCCCTTCAACTTCAAATACCGAAGTAACCTGTCCTGTAATGGATGAACAACATATATACACTGTTACACCAATGTGGCAATCAACTCTCTAATGCATTCCATTCATCCGTTCTTTTTTTTTCAGGGATAGAATACAGATATATGCACGCATCTTTTAGGGTTTGGGTTTCCGATATAAAATCAAGAGATGAATATTCAATGAGTATCTCCTCTAAAAACATATGCAATCAGTATCCGGGCTAAAGATATATATACAATCATCGGCCTCCCCTACAGACATATATACAATAAGCATCCGCCTCTAAAGACATACACAATGAGTATTCGACCCTACAAACATATAGACAATGAGTATCCGCCCCTACTCTTGGATTTGATCGAACCAAGCAGTTATACAAAGTTTTGTCAAAGTGGTTGTCGATTATCCTGCAGATATTACTTACCCACATGATAGATAATTCATAGTATCATGAAAAAGACAAGAGAAGACATTGCCACATACCTTTCCACTTCAAACCCTCCTGCTCATAAAAACTGGAACGGCTACAAACCCTATTTTCAAGCAGCCAAACTATTTTGTAGCATTTTTATCTGCAGATTAATCACAATGAAAAGGAAGATGAGGGAGTCAAAAAGATTAGTTGGCCCCGCTTTGTATTATATTATAATCATTAGTCATCATTAGTCCCAGTCCGAGGTAGGTAATTATAGTGATTTAAGTGATAATTTGTTGTTAAGTAGCGGGGTTTCCTTTTTTAAGTACGTAAAATTAAGTGATAATTTGTTATTAATTATTATTGTATTTTTTAATTAGAGTAATTATTTCTTAATTAATGCTGATATTTATTCATTTGAATGTAAATATATAATATATTAATTTAAAAAATTGTGTAATAATATATTGATCTTTTATTGATTAAATAATGTGAAATCTTGTTATAATTTTCACATTATCTTATACAAAATTTAATTGTTTGTTATGTGTTTTTAAAGATATATATTAATAGTAAAAGTATGCATAAGTGTTATTGGATGATTGATAGATATATATAAATAGTTTTGTCTATCTACATATTATTTTAAAAATAAATTTATAGAATGTTTGGCCACTAATACTATTTATATGTGTCTATTGATCGTCTTATAACACTTATAAATGTTTTTTTTGTAATATAACTAGCAAATGCACCTTGTTGTGCAATGGGTATGCCAAAGAGGTGTGGAAGGTCAATTAAGGTAAATTTTGGTCTATTTTATGCTTACATTTGTGTAGTGCATGAGGTCAACTGGTAGGTAATTTAGCAAATGATGTTTTTGCAACAAAGGTCTCAATGGAGAAGAGATAGCTTCAAATAAATTTTGCATCCACTTACAAGGATCCAAACACAACTAAAAAAACTTTGATTCATGAAGATAATCATAATCCATTACTAAAAGGCTCATGCTATGTTTGCAATAAGAAGAGAGGGAGAGATAAAGGAGGGAAGAGAGAGAGAGGGAGGGGGGGAAGGACAAGGAGATAAAGATAGAGACAAAGACTGAGATGGAGAAGAAGAGGGAGAGAGATATGAAGTAGAGGGAGATAAAGATGGAGACGAAAATGGAGATGGAGAAGGAGAAAGAGATGGATAGGGATGAGAGGGAGATATAGAGAGAGAGGAGAATGAGATAGACAAAGATGGAAGAGATAAATATATAGAGAGGGAGAGAATGAGAGATGAAGAGATATAAAGATAAAGATAGATATAGAAAGTGATTTAGAGTGAGAGGGAGAGTTATAAAGGTAGAGAGATGGAGAAATAATGAGATAGAGATAGAGGGAGAGATGGAAGAAGAAATATGGAGAGATAAACATAAAGAGGAAAAGAGATATAGATATAAAGGTCTAAGAAAAGGGAGAGGAAGAGAGGTGGATAGATAGAGAGAGGGAGACATGTCTAGAAATAGAGAGGGAGAGAAGAAGATAGAGGTAAAGATGAAGATAGACCAAGAGAGGAAGAGAGAGACAAGTAGATAGAGAGATAGATATAGACCTAGAGGTAGAGATAAAGATAGAGAGAGAGGGAAATATTGATGAAGAGATAGAAATAGTAAAGGAAGAAGAAGAGGGAGATAACAATAAAGAGATCAAGATATATAAGGAAGAGGGAGAGGGAGATAGAGATATAGAGGAAGAGGGAGAGGGAGAGGGAGATATGGAGAGAGGGAAACAGAAATAGGGGCAATACAGAGAGAAAGAAAGAGGGAGATATGTGTTTGTGTATATATATATATATATGGGAAAAGAAAGGGAGAGGGGTAGAGATAGAGAGATATAGACAAGTAATAGAGAGAGGGACAAAAATAGAGAAAGGGAGGAGAGATTGAGAGATGGAGATAGAGATATGGAGGGAGAAACAACAATTGTGTTTGTGAAAGTGAGAGATATAGAGAAAGAGATAGAGATGGGAATGGAGAAATATTCAGAGTGTGTGTATGTGTGTGAAGAGAGAGATAGAGAGGGAGATATATATATAAATAAGAGATGGAGGTGTTGGAAATAGGATGCCATTTAATTTAAAATCCTAAACATTAATTATTTCATGTATCTCCTAAGTTCTTGGAATGTGTTCAACAACACTAAGATTAGGATGAGATTAATTATTTGGATGAAATAAATCATGAAATTGACATTTGTAGTTATTCCTAAATAATAGGAACATGTG
>VDFB02055146.1:0-24214 GCA_007258455.2 Sequoia sempervirens
CAGTGCCCAGAACTTCACATGGTGATGTTACAGAACTGTTGTAGATGTCCTTGATGCACCTTAGTCTGAAATGTCATGCCCACACTAATGGGAGTCTAAAAGAGCAGCAACAATTCTAAATCTCCTTCAAAACATGCACTTAACTTCTCACGTGGCTGCTAAGTGATGATTCAGGTTGTTACTAGATGAAATGATGGCCCAGTCTTAATGACACGTCCCTGCTTATGGAGCTCGACCTTGCATAAAGAGGCCCGATAGACTTCTATTAATCGTCCAACTCATATGGCAGCATCTGGCGGACAGATAGTAATTAACTGTGGCCCAAAGAACTCACGAATTTCTTATTAGTTTTCCTTTGGCTGTGGATACGGCAACTGCTTCGATCGCCTAATGATTTGGGGTTTTCGTCCCAATCATCTGAAGGCCAGGGTTTTCGTCCTGGTAAAGATCTTCCTTCATTGCTCGATGCATGAATAAAAAAAGCAGGAATAATTTCTGAATGTCGCCTTCCTTCCAATCGAGCCTTTTAACAAATTTGGAGTTGCCTATCTTTTCTTCACAAAAGCAGTTGTTTTCCCTGAGTGAGCTCGAGTCCATTTTGGAAAAAATCAACAGTTGTCCCAATCTCATAATTGCACTTAGCTGCAAGATAGAGACTTAGGCTTAATTATTATCTCTTCTGATTTATTTATCACCATGGTAATCGCCTAGAGAGAGGGAATCGTCACTTAAAGCGACCCACTTAAAGAACTCCAAGAATAATTAAATATTAACATCTGACTTTAGCTTTTTAAAACCCCCATTTAATTATTTGAATTATTCCCTTAAATTTTGATTTATTTCTAATCTCGGGAAATAGAAGATTAGAAAAATCCCTTCAAGATTATTCACCAGCGGGAAAGGGACATTACATTTGACAATAAAGGTGCCACCATACAAAGATTTGACATTAGCAATGGATGGATAAAAGGTGGTATTCAGTACTAGTAGTCTTCCTTGATCCAAATATAATGAACATTATTGTCAGGGAGTTCAGTAAATTTACAGTCTAAACAAGTCATAATCTTAGTTATCTATGATACAAGCACAAGGAGGACAGTTATACATTGTGGTGTCTCCATGGTCAAGTAACCACATACCTAAAGCCTCTTGCCATCAAAGTTTTATCACAGGTATGTTATTTAACTCATTTTTCTTTTTTAATTTTCCTTTTTAACTTTCAATTTTTTATATAATAAAATGATTGAAATTTTTTATGTATGGAATTTACCTCTATAGGTTGCAGACTCCTTTTCAGCTAGGTGGAACTGGACTACATACTATTTTATCTACTCAATTAAGCACATTCAGTTGGCAACCAAAAAGGCAGCAGATTTGATGTATGTGCATTCCAACTTTCACCTCACAAGAAGGTTGAGTAAAGGTGCGATGATGTGTTGAGATGTACAAACAGCATCCTTATTTGGATGATTTTGTTGCACATCTTGACAACATAATGAGGAGAGGCAACAGACTTCTATGTAGTACCTACATATCACAGCCAGTGGGACTGGCACTGGCATTGATTGCAATTCTAATGAATCAAGTGATCAGATGAAAAACATCATGATTTTAGTGAGTTTCCATGAGCATTGTATAGTTTACAAGCTGACTACTAAACAGGTGCTATAAAACTTAAACCATATTGATTTATCATATTATAATTCGACAATTGGCATTGAATTATCAATTATCAATATACTAATAGTATTTTGTATAGATTTTGTTTATTCTATACCATTATTTTTATGGTTAAATATGTTTATTTGGTAATATATATATATTTCCTATTTTTTTATTGACTGTACCCAAGATGTACTAAACCTAAGGAAAATAAAGGCAAACCATTATACCCAATCCCATACTAGTAGCAAGATTGGTAACTTAACAATTAAAGACATGATATTTCTGCAGTCCTTTTAGAATGTATAGAATGTTTCTGGTTGAAACTACATGGGTTTTTTTGTATCAACGTTTTAGATCACACTCAACGATCTATCATCAAGATGAGGATATGAGGTAGGATTTTTTGTATCAACATTTTGGATCACAACCAGTGATCTGAAACATTCATACAAAAAATCCTATATAGTTTTAACCATAAGCTTTCTATATAACTTAACAATTGCATAACATTCTATGCAAGAATGCCATGTCCTGCAGTTGATCAAAGAAGTTACAACTTGAAAACTCTAAGACTTGGTTATCCAATCCCCACACTTCTAAACTTTAGTTTATCCTTATGGTCAATGTTTATTTGACCAACAATGAGCATTGTCAAGTCATACTATCACTAACTTGTTGATAAATTTCATCATAATATTGACTTCATTAAATTGAAATACTCACCCTATAATTTAATAAAATTTTATATCATAGGAATATCATTACTATTTATCATAATGCTCTGCAATAAATTCACAATTTTCTCTCCGTTTAACATATTTATACTATTCTTTAGTTTTCATTTTTCTCTTTTATTCTTTTTCTTTTTCTCTTTTATCTAATTTGTTTTTATCATTTCTAAAGTCCCCTGGGGTTCTTTAACTCTGCACACTCCCTCCCCCCTCTCCCCCTCTCTCTCCCTCCCTTTTTAAGGACCTAATTCTGTAATATAACAAAAAATATGCTTGCCTCATTCTAATGATGGATCATGGAGTTTGATCTGAAACGTTGATTCAAAAAATATTACACAGTTTTTACAAGAAGCATACTTATTCAAGTCTTACTTTGTTCAATCATACTTGTCAAATCAAACACATAATGGTTGAGCTTGTCCTTGACAATGGCAGTAAGAACTTTTAACATAAAAGTTGGCGAATCCGAATCATCTTTAGTTGCCAACAAAAATGCAACCAAACCCATATCACTTCAGATTTGTCAAGCAAGCGATACATTCCACCACTATGTCTCACAAATATTTTGTCGCATTATTTATTGAACCAATGGTTGTGACATCAACCACTTCACTTTATTCTTAAATATAAAGGCAGGAGGTACACTTGATAAAAGCCTTCACCCCCATTTTTTTCACCTAGAGAGACAAAAGAACCCACAAGCATGCGGTTGGAGCATCCACCTTTTACATTAGAGTATGTGAGATTTGAATTTGTGCTTCTCTTGAAAGAGTATTCCCCTTTAACAATAATGCTTGTTCCAATGACATCAATCCACTTGATCAAAGTCTAATACTTGGACCCCTTAATGAGTACAAGGTTTTTTTTGCAGTGTATCAAATTATGTTGTCTTAGCAGGATTCAGCTGCATGGTTTTTGAGTCAAACACATTGACCACTACTTATGAAATATGGGTCAATGTATTTTATTCAAAAACTATGCAATTGAATCCTAATAAAACAACATAAATTGGAGCCCTTCCTAAGTAAGTTTGCAAGGCAATCCTTGATTGCATCCATAAGGCTGATCATTTAAATAAAAAAAGATGTTAAATGTTTAAATTCATTTCTTCCATCATTCAATCAATCTTTGGTATGCCGATGGTTAAAGTAAACGTGTTAAAAAATTAGCTGTTGGAATTATTCAAGACATAGATGACATACTCACAGAAAACTCGCCGAGTCAAACAGATGACAAGTTTTAGTGCCATTTAATTACCAAAGAAACTCGCCAAGTTTTTGGCAAGTACTTGTCAAAAACTTGGCGAGTTTAACAAAAAACTCACTAGATATATTAAAAATGTGAAACATGAAAAACACAAAAAAAGTCAGAAAAAAATAGTCAAAAATCTCACGATTTTTCCCTATAAATACATGAACATCCCTCACACTTCCTCACATAGCACTTGGAGAGAAAATATTCGTCATAAAAAGTGCCAAATACCTAATTTCTCCCTTAAGTGATAAAATTGTGAAATGGTGCACAACAAGAAGTTTTATGTGGTTTAAAAGGCCTTAATTTGGGCTTGGTGGAAGGGCACTGCCCCTCGACCCCACCCTATATCACAACAAAGAATGCACTAAGGGTGCTGCCACTCGACACCGTTGGTTGCCCCCAAACCCCCACAAGGGACACTTCCTCCCGACCCCATTGAAATCTCCACTCCTAGACCCCCACTAGTTATTGGGATCTCTTCTCATATAAAAACTTTGATTACAATGAGGGGATTTGGGAGTGGAGACTAGAATCGACAACTTGGACAATATCTTTATCACAATCATAATATCATTGATTAGAACTTCTCCCCAAGTTTTCACTCGACTACAACTATGTGCAAAGATTAGAACCTCTCCCCAAGTTTTCACTAGACTAGGATAGAGGAAGATATCAAATGTTGTAATATGCAATTTATGAATTATGATGATGATTTTCAAAGACAATCATCATAAATTCATAATAGTTGCCAGGTAACTATTATTTCAAGATTTTGCATGATGATGCGATTTTCAGCTCAATTTGTATTCAAATGAATCAAATTTAATAGAAAAATCTTTTATACTCATTTATGGACTCATTGGATATATTTTGTCTTTGAATTTTACAAAAAAAATTGTTTTTAAAGAAGTTTAAGCAGTTTTTTAAGTTGCCAAGATTTTTGCCAAGTTTTTGCCAAGTCACAAATTTTGGGTCTGTCAAGTTTTTGCCGAGTCTGAGTTTTCCAACTATGATTCAGGAAGCTAAGGTAGATAATGCAAGCATGATCCACTCCAAGGAATCAAATCCTAAGTTACCGGTTCGGGTTCAAGGACGGGTGCGGGTACGAGAACCCGGTACGTGGGTACGTGAAAAATTTTTTTAGGGGTTTGGGTACGTATGGGTACGTGTGTGTATATGTATATATATATATATACACACAAAAAAAAAAAGAGAAATATACAGAATTGTAAAACTAAATCATTTCATAGTATGATACTTGATCATTGATCAATGCCAAATGCCAAAGATAAATATTCACGATCATTGATCATTGATCGAGCAAGATTCATCATACATTTACCCGGGCAAACACATTCCCAGGTCTGAGATATTTATAAACTCATTGTATTACTTGTAACTGCTGTTCATTCTATTATTTGGTGTTATAAATCAATGTATTTGCTGCTACAAATAGACTCTGAGAAGTTGTAAAAGATTATAACCTTGTCTCCGATTGAGTACAGACTTTCTTTTATCTGTTGTTAATTTTCTGAGGATTAACTTCATACATCAGCTCTAAACATAACACAGGAAGTTCTTGCAATAAGTCTGAATATGCATTTCTGAATATGCTTGGTAAACTCAGTCCAATATTGGGTAGTATGTTTCAGATTTGGGTTATCAGATTTACTGTTAGTATCTATGGAGTGGATAGTAATGTTGTAATGCTGATTATCTGTTGTACTATTATCTACTGCAAATTTTTGAGGTTGCTGTCAATTCTGGTCGTTGTATGTAATGTATCTGCTGCAAATATAAGCTCAGTTTGTATTGCTGTGGTCTGGCATAGTTTTGGAATACTGTGATCTGCTCTTTGTTGGTTATTCTGAGTATGTACAGGCTGAATATTATTTTTGAGTAGGTATCTATTGTGTATCAATCATATTTGAAAGTTGGAATGGCTTAGTATTGATTCCCAGATTTGCCTCTGCATTACACATTGAATTATCACAATGGAAATAATCACTATGAAATGATCAATGATCAAGTATCATACTATGAAATGATCAATGCTGTTTTAGGGTTAGGAGGAAAAAAAAATTTTAAAAAAATGTTTTTTAATCAAGTTTGGGCCCTTTTTTTTAACTTGGCCCATGGGTTCGCCTAGGTTCGCACGGGTTTGTGCTAGTTACGCACAGGGTGCGCGCCCAGCACTGTGGGTTCGCTAGGGTTCGCACACAATGTTTTTTAATCAAGTTTGGGCCCTTTTTTTTAACTTGGCCCATGGGTTCGCCTGGGTTCGCACGGGTTCGTGCTGGGTACGCACAGGGTGCGCGCCCAGCACTGTGGGTTCGCCGGTTCGCGCACCCGCAAACCCACAGTGCTGGGCACGCACCCTGTGCATACCCAGCATGTACCCACAGACGAACCTGAACCGGGTGCGTACTCGAACCGGGTTTGGGGCCTGCGGGTACAAACCCTGCAACATAGATCAAATCTCTTTGTTGAAGATCCCTTACTCCAGAGCTTGTTGTCCCCTACTTGCAACAACCATTTGAGCTTGAGATTGATGCCTCCCAATTTTCTTTATCTGCTATTTATGTGTTTTCTTTCTAGGTTGCTTTTGTGAGTAGAGTATCATCACAATGGTTCATATAATTGAATCATATTTTAAAAATGCTCAAATCCACTTGCTTTAGCTAAAGCTTAGTCATATAAATATTCAAATTACTACACAACTTTTAAGAGAAGTAAGTACTAGAGGTTCAAGAAAGGGTTTATTTATTGTTTTAGGAGTTGAAGAGTATAAATTTGCCAAACTTATCATATTCCAAACATGATAAACTGATGATCAATGACAATAAGTTCACAAAAAGGTCTCTTCACACCTTCAAAAGTGAGTCACTGTTTTTCTATTTGTGTGTAACCTAGAGCTAAATCTACAACTAGTAAAGCTTGACCTTCCATTCCAATAGGATTTAGAACAAGGAAAAGAGGGGTTTGGTTTATGATCACAAATACAGCTGATGGCTTCAGAGCTTAGAGCAGGCTTCCTCGGGGATTTCGATGGTGCACATGGGGAGAAAAATGGAGTCCACACCTAACCAAGTTCAAATGGATCAGAAAGCTAGATCATCCAAGGGTTGCTGAGGCTAGGAAAATTCAAAGGACTCAGCTGATGTCAAACATAAACCTTTGATAATGCAAAAAAAAATCATTTTATCTTTCGTTTCCCATCTTTCACTTTCAGAAAGTCAGATCCATGAAGACAAAGTGTTTTCAGCTAGGAAACCAATTTTTAACCATCAACAGCGAAATGCTTTTTTATTTTTAATTTTGATCAGTTTTTCAAAGTAAATGCTGCAAACTAAGAACAAGTTCTAAAATCTATCTGTAATCAACATTTTGACACTAATTGCTTATGTTTATATATATAATTAGCAAGATAATAACTTATATTATAAAAAATAAAGTTTTCAAAGGATCCCCCCTTTCCAAGAAATTTGAAAATAGAACTGAATCTTTTTGGCTACAAAATTCAGATAAAGAAGTTAGATCTTGCTTATATTTTCACTTGTCAGCCTTTCAAAAATTCAAGAAGATGGCTAACAGCTTTTCCAGTATATCTATTTTATTTTTATTTCTTTTCTTCTTTTAGTTGAGATATCAAGTTATAAAAAAATATATACCTACTTCTATTTCTTGAACTTGAAGTCAGATTTTATCATATGATTTAATTGCTAACATTTCTTATTTAGAGAATTTGCGCAGTCACTGGATTTCTAGCAATTCAAGGGTTTATAGTAGGGTACCATCACATTCCTGATAAATTCAGTAGTGGGAAGCTCAGTTTTTAGGTTTTTCAGGTAAAGGTTTGATTTGGACTTCTTTCTAAAATTTCAATTGAAGCCAAGTGTTAAATTGTGGTTTCACAGGTTTTCACTAGGAAATTCCTTCAAGAGGTCACTCTCACTGAGCATTAAGTTCTTATATTTATAATGTTCCTTGGGTTTCATTTTTTTGTATTTCTATAAAGTTTTTCTAATGTGTCCCAAGTATTCATCCCTAGGGTTTTTCTCATTTTCCCCTGCCAAGGAATGTTTGGGGGATGAGAGGATGAGGATAGAATGTCTCCTCTTGAACCCTAATTTAAATATTTTTTGGAGAACATAACTAAATAGGGGAACGGCATTTCCCAATACATTCCCCTTTTGTAGGGAGTTTGTGGGGGTGGCTTTTTGTCACCAACATCCCTATGATGTTAGGACATCCCCTGCCCCTATCAAATTCAAACCCTTAAAAAATCACTTAAAACAAATAAAACAAAAATCTAACCCTCTATGGGGGGACCCATCATAAAAAAGAGTTATTTTACTCCCAAAAATCCTATCCCACATTCATTTTTATGTTCTCACTTTAGTCATTTGCATTGTTACAATTTACTTTTGCAAATCGGAAGAAGGAAAAACACCATGGAGGTCCTTGTGGCCTCGACAACCTTAATTTGCACCAAGTGGCAAGGGCTCTACCCCTCAACCCAACCCAAGGGCTCTATATCACAACTAAAGGCCCTACACCTAGAACCCGTGAGGGGCACGACCCTTAACTCCATTGAAGGCTGCTACCCCTAGAACCCCACTCTAATTTTAAAAACAAAAAATAGTTTGTTTTGTGTTGTGTCAAATGGAAAACAAAGTTCTTTTCCTAAATTCTCCTTGGTTAAATCCCATGTAATAGAGTTCCATTTATACTTTTGGTTTGTCAAGTCAATCCCAATTCCAAGAAATGCTACTATGATATAAACCATTTTGATGATCATTAACATTCATGATTTGAAAGTTTATTAATTGACATTGAACAATTAATTGTCAACTATGTTCTCAATTCTATATTTAATTTTGATACATTTTGTGCAAATTATGGTTATTTTTATATATGTTTAATTTATTTTTATATTGGCCATCCCCCATCATTTGCAAAATCTAGAAAAAAAATTGTTGTCCCTATAACCCTATCCCCACACCCCCCATTCTCAAGAACTCAAAGTAACACTAGTTTTCAAATTTTCACCCAAAAAAAACCCAACTGATTTTAGCCCTAAATAGTTAAAACTCTCCAAATGTAAGATCCTACAAATTTTACAACCAAATATGGTGTGAGAAGAGACAACATTAAATCATCGAAGGAAATTAAGAAAGGGTAAACATTGTCACATCATATTGTAAATTTTAAGATCAGATTTAATGCACAGAAAATTAATTCAAAATCAGACACAATAACACAGCAGATACCCTGGGAAAACCCTCCTCTTGAGGGAGAAAAACCCAGCAACAAAAGATCTCTCTTATATAAAAAATAATGGCAACAATTCTCTTTACAATGAGGCCAATCACAAGGCCAATATTCAGCACCTATGTCAGATGCGATAACAGATGAAGATCTGCACTTCCTTAGATTGCTAAATCTGCCCTTAAGAAATTCGCACTTATGCTCTTGAAGAAATTCGCACCTTAATGAGAGAATGAATCTAACTTGCTTGATCATAAGGAGATGAAGGTGACCTTGTATATATACAAGTGTGAGAGAGGTCGCACCTCTTCATATTACAAGGTCGGCTAGAATACAATAAAATAATTACAAATAATAAATACAAACATAAGGAAGGTCGGCCCAAGAGAAATTATATTGTTGCCAAGAGAAGCGCATATTCTCATTAAATGATACATATAAATAAATAGCCAATAGGCTACATTTATTTATGTCTTCACTCGTGGCTGGAAGGACGAACCTGAAGCTGCAATATCATTAACACTCCCTCTCAGCTAGGGAGAGAACTTCCAGCTGCTGAACACAAATCATTTCAACATGATGCTCATCACATTGGCTACAACCAGATGTGAAGAGAAGAATATCACCTCAACGTGATATTAGATATCGTCTCAACATGATATCAACCATAATGGCTACAACCATACTATAGTAAGCACAAGTGTTCATCACTTGCGTGATGTTGTCACCTCAACGTGACTTTCACCATGACTCTCTCAGAGGGTGAAACACAAGTACAACATATGTCATGGAGTCTCACACATGACATCCACCATGACTCAGCTCAAAGGGTGGAAACAAGGGCTTTCACCTCAAATTCCTCTATCTCGAAAAAATGCATTATCAAGGGCTTGCACCTCAAATTCCTCCATCTCAGAGAAAATGCATTAACAAGGGCTTGCACCTCAAATTCTTCGTCTCAAAGAAAATGCATTAACAAGGGCTTGCACCTCAAATTCTTCGTCTCGGAAGAAAATGCATTAACAAGGGCTTGCACCTCAAATTCTTCCATCTCAGAAGAAAATGCATTAACAAGGCTCACTTTGAGACTCTTACTCAGTCAAGGTGGATTCTCCACCATACCAAGCTTATCTCGGAGGTACACAAACTTTATCTGGCGAGAGCTTGGTGAGAATATCTGCCGTCTGCTCATCGGTGCTAATGTACCTCAACTGTATAGCCTTCCGCAGTACCATATCTCTAATATAGTGGTACTTGATCTCAACATGCTTGGTTCTGTCATGAAACACAGGATTGACAGAAAGCTTCACACAACTCGATTATCAAAATGAATGATAGTAGGCTCCATTGATTGTTTAAACAATCCTGCAAGAAGCTTACGAAGCCACACTACTTCCCGAGTTGCCATACAAGCTGCAATGTACTTGGCCTCTGTTGTACTCAATGCTACAGATGACTGCTTCCTGCTGCACCAGGAAATCATAGCAGAACCCAAACTGAAGCAACAACCAAAGGTGCTCTTCCGATCTGTGACACAACCTACCCAATCAAAATCAGTGAAACCATGTAACTTCAAGTCTGCATCTAAAGTATACCTCAACCCATATCCAACTGTGCCATGCAAGTATCTTAGTATATGTTTAGCTGCAACAAGATGTATCTGTCTCGGATCACACATAAACTGGCTAAGTGCACTCACTGCATAGCAAATATCAGGTCTAGTGTTAACTAGATACATCAAGGATCCAATCAGCTGTCTGTACAATGTAGGATCCACCAAATCTGAACTAGCTGCAGCCTCCTTCAATTTATGTAGATTGGTCTACATAGGTGTAGACATGGATTTGCAATCCATCATACCAAATCTCTTAAGTATATCAATGGTGTACTTTCCTTGACTTAGAATCATCTCATCTAGTTTCTGCCAGACTTCTAATCCAAGGAAGTAATACATGAGCCCAAGGTCCTTCATCTCAAATTCTGAAGTCAACTCCTTCTTACACTCAAGAATCAGGTGATCTTCTCCAGTAAGGATCAGATCGTCAACACATAAAACTAGAATTAATGCATCACCATTAATTGAATCAGCATCATTCTCCAAGAAGCCCAAACTTGACAAGTACCAATCAATCCTTTCGTACCATGCACGAGGAGCCTGCTTAAGACCATACAAGGCCTTCTTCAATTTGCAAACATGCGACTCCTTCCCATGAACCTCAAATCCATCAGGTTGCTCTGTATAAACTTCTTCCTCAATCACTCCATTGAGAAAAACTGTCTTCACGTCCATTTGATGAATCTTCCATCCTCTAGATTGAGCAATGGCAATGATGGTTCTCACAGAAGTATAGCGAGCAACAGGAGCAAATGTTTCTTCATAATCAACTCCCTCTTTCTGTGAAAACCCACGAGCCACGAATCTTGCCTTGTACTTCTCAATGCTTCCATCTGCATCTTTAAGTACTTGCATCAATCTTCTGACCTCATCGTCTAAGATTGCCTGCAACGCTTTGCCTTAAAGAGAAATGGATTCCAGTATACACCTCTTGTAGAGATACAGGGCTGTCCTCTTCGACCTCATCCCAGAACACTCTATTTTATTGTCAGCGAGTCATAGAACTCCCTCTAAAGGTTAATTCTTCCTTTCCGAAGAGATGTCTTCAGTCATCCACTCAGTCCCATGGCTGCATGATGTGTCTCCATTCTTCAACCTACAGGATGCATCAAGCTCTTCTTGAAAGCAATCTCTTACACTTCTTGGTCTGTCCTGAAAGCATTAAGAGGAGATTACTAATAGTTCATGGAACTCAACTATCTCGAAGAGAAGTACCATTGCTAGAAGCATACATGATTGACTATCTCAAATTTATAGCATGAATTAATAACTTCATAACAAATTCATGAACATTATTTAACCATGCAATACTTATCTCATTGAAATCAAGATTTTGTATGCAGAAAATGAGGGATTGATATCAACGATCACAATATCTGCTCTCTCTGCCCTTTACAGTGGCGTCGATCGCTGCTGCTCTCAAAGCAAACTCTTGACTTCGATTGCAACTGATCACACAACATTTGAAATCTTCAAAGGATTGGAACATTATGTAGAATCATCATCTAATCTGCATAACTCGATGACCAGACAACACAAAACATGATTCAAGTAACCAAAGTCAGTTTTGTACAATGAACACAAGAATACTTATCTCAATGGTTGCAGCCATCGAACTCAAACGTCATTCATTAGCAGCTTGATCTGTCAACAGGATGAGCTCTTGACTGCAAGGTCGTAAAGACCATTGATGCCCAACCAGATAAGTTACTCAACATCTACATGATTATGGTTGACAGAAGAAACCCGACTGGCAATGGTACTGCTCTTGCTGATTACATGAGTTCCATCTTTCTACTATTGGAGTTTGGCGATAGTAAATCGCGATCTTTCCCATTGTGATCTCATGATTTCCATACATAAAGCAGTATGAGATTTCCTTATAGATGTCGCATTAAATAATGCTTCTCCAAATATTGCAGAATACTATAGAGAAATATGAGCGCCCAAAAATAAGGAAAGATACTTCCCAGATGCCCTAGTATTGAAGACATAAACCACTAGGCGGGCAAATCTGGGAATTCTTGGATTTCATGAGTTTTCCAATAGAGGGATATTCGAATTGCATACTCAGTAATCCCGAAGCAGAGCCAAAACCTATATGCAAACTTAACACTAACTGGTGTTCAATCGCTCCTAGCATGGCTTGGAAAGACTCGCTTACACCATCTCAAATATCACTTGCAAAGTCGGTAATTCACTAAAGCTTCGGTTTCTTGAGGGAATAGCACGAAATCTTTGAGTCGACGGATATGACTTCTCCCTGATAACACTTCAATGATAAATGCATCACAATGGCACGATGAATGAAGTCACCTCATGGCTTCAACCTTGACGACAATGTAGCATGTAGAGACGTCTTATACTCAAGGTCCCGATATCGTAATCTTCAAAGTAATGTCAAGATCTTTAAATTCCACAGGAACCCGACATTCAAATTATGGACAGCTCATTTCTTTCTGTTATGGCGTGAGAATTTCCTCAAATATTAGGGAGTGTGGACTCCTCAGACTTGAGTTACCTGAGCGAAGGACATTCATTATGATGACCTTTTGTGAATGTGATGCCTGAAGCAATGACGGGTGCAGAATGATGCCCGATTCAAGGTGGAGCACTGATGATGTGCGGAAGAGAAACACTGAACAAGTCCGCTCACACTAGCTGACTCTGACGGAAACTTAGCAAAGAATGGGAACACTCCCTGAGAAAGACGCCTTCTTCAATGTCACCCAGATCTAGTGATGTGATGGAACTTCAGTTATCCGTGTTACTTACTTTCAATGAATATGTCCATCAGACCCATCTGGCAGTAATAAGGCTACAGAAGGTCTTCACTTGAGATAAAGAATAGCATAGACAAATTATAATATCACAGGATCCTGGCGCCTCAATATGGATCGAACTCCCTCCTAGGAACATGTGTTTGAATAATGGATGCCACGCAGCCTCAACTCTCAATTGATCTTCACAGCTGCTTATACAAATCTGATCAAGATCTTCTTTAAAACCCTCTCTGATACCATGTAAATTTAAGATCAGATTTAATGCACAGAAAATTAATTCAAAATCAGACACAATAACACAGCAGATACCCTGGGAAAACCCTCCTCTTGATGGAGAAAAACCCAGCAACAAAAGATCTCTCTTATATAAAAAATAATGGCAACAATTCTCTTTACAATGAGGCCAATCACAAGGCCAATATTCAGCACCTATGTCAGATGTGATAACAGATGAAGATCTGCACTTCCTTAGATTGCTAAATCTGCCCTTAAGAAATTCGCACTTATGCTCTTGAAGAAATTCACACTTATACTCTTGAAGAAATTCGCACCTTAATGAGAGAATGAATCTAACTTGCTTGATCATAAGGAGATGAAGGTGACCTTGTATATATACAAGTGTGAGAGAGGTCGCACCTCTTCATATTACAAGGTCGGCCATAATACAATAAAATAATTACAAACATAAGGAAGGTCAGCCCGAGAGAAATTATATTGTTGCCAAGAGAAGCGCATATTCTCATTAAATGATACATATAAATAAATAGCCACTAGGCTACATTTGGCTACATTTATTTATGTCTTCACTCGTGGCTGGAAGGATGAACCTGAAGCTGCAATATCATTAACACATATAAGATATACATGAAGGAATTAACATTTAAGCCTTTGGAGGCATGATCTCAAGCTATGTGTGCAAGGTTTCCAAAAGGTGATGTAGGAAAAGAATGCAATAAAGGGCATACCAAAAATAAAAGAATAGAGAAAAACAACATTTCAAATTGGGGTGGTACATTCTTTTGATGTTAGGGTTTGGTTTGGGTTGGAGCTACATAGAGACCTCATGGCTATGCTACAAACCCTTGAAACTCAGACTCAGACTTGTAGGGATATCGCACTAGCTAGTTCTACTACTCACATAAACACATTTGGTGGGTTGTATTCGGTCTTTGTCTTCATAATAATCCTAATTCACAACCATCTAATTTGGCACTAAATCCACCACAAGTAGACAAGAAAAGATGTCTTATATCTTTGGTTCTTTCTAACTAGCTCATCAATCAAGCAAGAGCTCCATATTGGCAGACACTGATCGATAGTCACACCATTGCAACTTGTGGTGTGATGTTTAAAGTTGTGATTATGAGCCTCTTACAAAGGAAATTTTGAGTGATGAGGACACAAGCATATTGATTGAAGAGCATCATGCAATTTGGACAATAGTTTGAAAACTTGGATTCAGCAAATATAAACTAAATAATCACACAAAATATACTTAAATTAATGCATAGGAAGCACAAAGAACAAATTTAGAGAACGCATAAGTCTATTTTGATTATAACTTTATCATCATGCAAATATTGCATTTCATATCCCCTCAAACACTCAAAATTCAATTTTTTTAAGCCTCAAACATTGTATAATTGTATAACAGACAACTAGAATCTACAACTTCTTCTTCCCCCTCCTACTACTAGTACTATCTACCCTTGAACTCGAAGATAAATCTAAATCATCAAAAGAAGTAAATAATTCCTCAAGTATGTCTTCCTTTAATGCTTCCATTGTCGTTGCTTCTCCCTCCAATTCACCAAGATCTTTGTTAGTGAACATTTCATCCACATCTTGACAATCTAATTTAAATATGGATTGACGTCATCCAAGTTGATGGCATCATAAATGTCCTTCCCCTCCATCTTTTTTGTTTAAACAAGGCCATCAAGGCACTCCTAGGTCAACTTGTTTGTCTTCTTGTTGTGAATGCTCTCAAACAAGCTCCAATGCACTCACACCCAAAAGTATTATAGGGCTGGGACAAAACATAGCCAGCTAGCCTTTGAAGATTCTAGCACCAAAAATCTCCCACCACAAATCTACAATTAAAACATTTTAAAAATTAATAAGTATTTAAGTACAAGATAAAACTTTCTAAAATGAGGCTAAAAATTAACATTACATATAGCAAACAAGTGTGCAATTAGGTACTATTTTTTTTATCTAACCATTTGTCTTCCCCTCCTTTAAATGCATAAAGGTGAAAAAAAAAAGCCTGCCCTCCATACCCTTGTAGGTGTAGTGTTGAAAACTGTGTACCCTTACAATTTCATACTATATTGTGTCCTCATTTTAGCATCCTGATAGGAATTATCTTAAATGTAAAATGTTCGCACTTTGGTTCTATATTGTTTGCATTTGTTATGAAGTTCTGAGCTTTCTTAATTTGAATTTTCCTGAATGGTAGCACAATGCACAAACGTCCACACAAAAATTGTGAATCCAATGGTCATTTGAGCGTTACTTTCCCCTAGTCTCATTGACGGTTGGGAAGGTAACAGCTCTACATGTGAATCCAAGCAACTCCCCGACCTCTAGCTTACCTTTTGGTTTTCCAATTTTTATTCTGATTCTCATTCTATCACTTGGCAACTTTTCTTAAAGCTCTAACTTGTGAAGAAAAACCAACAAGCTACACAACTATACTAGTCATTTTGCATGTGATCTCTACTTCATTTTCCAAACAAAAAAACTTCATGGCATTGTGGCAACAATTGAAGCAATGCATTGATCTCCTTACGGCTTTTTGAAATCTTCAAGTGACTTTGTTCTTGATTATATTGTTCCCTTTCTCTTGTTCTTATCCTTATTTTATCATAGTTTGTGAATCCTAAGTGCTAGTATAGTATATTCAAGATCAATTCTATCTCAACTATTATCATCTCAATTCAAGCATTTTACTTCTTATTTCAAAATATATCAAAAATCCAGGCTGTTCATAGAGGTATAAATACCAAGACGAGGGTTTGACTGAGCCAAGCCCCTTAACAGCCACAAAATATTTTATTTTCCCTCTCTTATTTGTAGGTTTTGGTGGAGAAGAAGTAACTCCATCTGGTGATCTCTTTTTCCTAATTTTTATTTCATATTTTCAATCCATTTCATTTTCATACTTACATAGGTTCTATCCAAATTGTTTTCGCATTTATACCTTTTTTGTGCTTTAAAAATTCTCATGTTATGTGTGTGCAGGTGAATTTACTGTACCTAGTAGTACTTTTGGTTTCATGTCTAGACTAGAAGACAATACATCACGTAGACATCCTCGCACTGCATTGGTGTCTTGGGCAAAGGCTTCCAAATTTTTATGCCAAGTTCCTTAGTGTCTACACTTTTCATTTATGTTGTTATAAAGTTGTAATTATTTATCTGTTAATAAATTTCTTCACCAATTTGTTTTTCTTAAACATTTTAGTTAGCTACTTTTACCTTCTTGTTTGAAATCAAAATTTTACAAAAGAATAATCAATGCAAATGAGGTAAACTTAAACTATGGATTCATCCTAGTGTAATTGGTGGAATTACTCTGAAAGAAACCTTGTTTTCCTTTTGTTAGAGTCAATTTTCATCTCTTACAATCGACCTTCAACTCATCTAGAATTAAGTCTTTAAGGCCTTGCCTAGTATCATCCTCATCAACCTTAAATGTGTCAAAGAAGAAACTTTAGAGTTGGGTGGTGTGCTAGGCCATGTATTGGTTGGTGGAGTTGGTTTATCCATAGTTGGCAAACTCGTCAAGTTTTCGGCGAGTCTTGTAAATCCCTCGAGTTTTTTTGCCCTACAAGTCTTTATGACTTTAACTCGTTGAGTCTTCCTGGCGAGTCTTTTTTGAAAACTCGCTGAGTTTTTAGCGAGTTTTTGCCAAAAGACTCGCCAAATACATAAAAAATACGAAGAACACAAAAAAAAAATCAAAAAAGTTGTCAAGCTTTTTGCCAAGTTTTTGCCAAATTTTCTCCAAGTTTTTGTTGGCTCGTCAATTTTGGGCTTGGTGAGTTTTTTGCCAAGTCGAGTTTTCCAACTATGGGTTTATCCATCTATGATCACAAATACACCAAATGATTGCATATTTCCTCTTATTCCCACCATAAAAATATAGAATGGCCTCATAGAAATAACTCGTTGATATATCACACAAAAACCTCCAAAATCTTTCACCTAAAATATTAAAAATTAAATGAAATTTAAAAAAAAACTAAGCAAATACAAAATTCCCACTAAAAATTTAAGTTTGTTACTTACCTTGAGTATCTCCTTTGCATTCTTCATGAATGCCTCATCAAAAACTTCCTTTACAGCCATCTCCCTTCCCAATCTTTTGGTTATGGAGAGTCAAACACATATTGCTCACAAAAATCTACTTGAGAGAAGTTATTGCCCCTATGATGCTTTGCAAAAAGATAAAGTTTGTGTCAAATTGTGTCACCCCTAATCGTACAACCTCCTTGTCATTTGTCTACTTTCTCATCAAACCGAGGACCCAAAAAATGGTTGCAGATAAATTTGGTAATGTTTCTCACATATTTCACCAAATACTTTATCTATCCAATCTTCCCAACGTCCTCAAGTATTAAATGCAAGCAAAGGGCAGCACAAGAGCTCCAACAAATGATGGAATACCTCTCTTACATAAGTCTCCCTACAAGGACAAACAATTTGGACAATATTCTCTACCCCAAACTCCTAGATTACCCCCTCCAACAAAATGCACGAAGTCTCAGCATTCTTGACTTGGTTAGAGGCATCCATAGACTTCGAGAACACCAATGCACCACCTGAAGCCACTAAAAATTTTATCAACACCTATTCTTTCCATTTGATCAACCATCCAATTAAATGTTTTATGCCATCTTATCCTTTGATCTTCTACTACTAGTCATGTATTTTTAACGGCTTCCTCTAAGAATGAGCCTCTAAAATCACATGAAGTTAGCGTCTTAAACCCTACTCCAACAATGGTTAATGCATTTCCCAATCCATCCCAATATGGGCCATAAAATGGTATATTATAGTAGTACCAAAATTTGCATCTGCCATCCTCACCTCATGTGTGTCTCTTGGTTCCAAGTGGTACCTTAAAGCAAGAAGGTTCTATGACTAAAACATTGAAAGAAATGAAGAAATTAAATGCCTAGAATTCTCCTCAATGGAGTAATACAAAATTCATGGGCTAATAAGAAAATCTCCAAATGATTCATCACTAAAGCAACCACTTCCCTTGTCCTCTCCTTTTCAATTTTCTTCTCTTCATAACTAGAAAGTGGGACGATCATTTCTCTCTTCACTTGGCTACACAATTGGATATCCCCAACCAGCAATTTGAGCAAGGTAGTATTTCAGTCAATTTATAAATCCTCTCATATTAGACCATACCCTTGATCGCACCTAATGTGCCATGCTTCCATGCAAGGTCCTTTATGTCGGAGCCTTGCATTGCACACCGTAAATTCTGGACATTGAAAACAAAAAGATATTCTCAGCAGCATAACAGCAGGGTTTTCATTCATTTGACTTTGCAATTTTGAAAAAACAATAGAAAAATAAAACAAAATAAATATAGCAGCGTTGGAAAGCAAGGTTGCCAAGAGACAGGTTCTGGTACCGGTACCGGTATGGCTATTTTTGAAAATAGGGGATGGGGGTACTCGGAGACGCCATTTTTTTAAATATAATTTAATAATTTATAGAAAATATCATGACATTGAATTTTGAAAACAAGAGCAGTCCATAGTCCATAGTTCACAATGAATGAAAACAATGAATTTATATAATTTACTAATGTTTAACAATGAACATTAACTTTAAAGTTTAAATACACAAATGACAAATGTCATTGTGTCAAAGAGTCAAAGAGTCCATACTTCACATTGCATATTTATGGATCAGCTGCTGCAGACAGGATGATGGCTTGCCAGTAATTCTCTCTGAGGAACAGTGACAGAGTCCTGCTCTATGACTTTAGCTTTTGAATATCATCTCGGATTAGTATATTTGTAGCCACTGTACTAATGGTAATGTTTTCACTATGTTTTTGAGCTGTAATGTTTCAAGTGCATAGCTTTCTTTTCTGAACAGTCCTGTTTGTGTTTCAGAGGAAGAAGTCTAATTTTTCAAGGGAGACGCAAGGAGACTTTGGGAGATGTTTTCCCACATCCCCTGCAAATGGGGGCATCTCTGAGCATGTCCCTAGTACCGGAGATGCATCACAGTCCCCGAGACACATCCCAGGGGGTCATAGACATGTCTCCCGGTAACACTGTTGGAAAGTAAAGAAAATCTCAGCAGCATAACAACAGAGTTTTCATTGTTTCAAGTTTGGAGTTTTGAAAAAAGTATAGAAAACAAAAGAAACACATGTCCAAATGCTCTTTTATAAACGATACATCTTTCAAATCTCACTCAATCAGTAAACAATCAATTTGATCTACTGAGATTGCAACCAGAGAGAGAGAGAGAGAGAATGTTTTAATGAATGCCAGCACGTATTTTTGCAGCTGGTGAGGTTTTCTGAAAACTCACCCAGGTCCAAGTGAGAAACTCTTAAGTTTCTCTTCAGGACTCAGCGCGCAAGTCTCTAGTGAGTTATTCACCCTGAAGAAAAACTCACAGGTTCAGCAAGAACTCATTGAGTTTGCAAACTATGATTTGGACAAAGAAAGACTGGTATAATGCCAAATAGATGGACTGACAACGCGAATAAAACATTGTGTAACTTTCTTGTCTTTTCTACGAGAAGCACCATGCCACCAATATCAGTTGATGCATGAAACATGATAAAATAAATTGTCAAGTCACTTCAAGATTTCTTTCAGGATGTTGTCTTGAATGTAGGGGTAAACATGTTGTCCAAATAGTCATAAATGATGTTTCAAATTGTGTGGCAGACAAAATAGCTCTGATGGGGCAAGGAAAAAAAATCACTATTTTTGGGTTTTTTTGGTAAAATTCACTTCATATAAAACTTGAGTTGTATAAAATGGTTTTGACCAAGCCAAGGTTCATAGCTAGGTACATCCAAAATCCCTCCATGGTTCCTCAGTTTGATGAGGAACACACTAAAAAAAGGCACTTGTTTGGCGAGCCATTAAACAGTTTATCACAATGTCAATTCCTAGCAAGTGTTTGTTATAAAAAGAAAATTATTTAAGAATTGTTAGCCAAGTGTAGTTAGCTTCCTTTTATAATAGGGAAACTAACGACATTGTAATAGTTCAGTATGTAATTGACTATGTATTTGAAAAAACAATTCTTAAGCATTTGATTATGGTTCTTTGCTAAGTGCAAGGAGATAGATTCCCTGTCAGTTACATTTATGAGACCATGGGCAAAAGCTAGAAGGAAAGAAAAATACCCTATAGGGACATTAAGAAGCTGCAGCTTTATAGATCTTTACATGCAATTATTTACTACTTTAGCCAAACATTTTTTAATGACTTTCCTTCACTGACGATGGAAAGTGGAAGAAGGCATCTATAAGTATACATAAATGATGTTTCTAGAGGAGACCAAGATAAAAGCCATATTCAGCTATAAAAGAAGACGAGGGAAAAAGGCCTCTTTGCAAGTAAAACGGTAATCAAAGGAAGGAAGCTCTTATTGCCAGGCAAATTTATAAAATTCAACCTTTCAAGTTTAACCTTTGCCCTCTCCTTTTAAAGCTAAACATGGTGTTTATCTTGGTCTCATCTAGAAGCATTTTTAATGACCTTCCTTCAATGACAATGGAAAGTGGAAGAAGGCATCAACAAGTATACATAAAGATGTTTCCGGATGAGACCAAGAAAAAAGCCATGTTCAGCTATAAAAGAAGAGGGCAAAGGGCCTCTTTGCAATTAGAATTACAATCAAAGGAAGGAAGCTCTTATTGCCAAAAAAGTCTATTAAATTTAACTTTCGAGTTTGAATATTTCTATTTTAACATTCCAATGACAAATCATTCTGTCTTTTTATTCGTTTGACATAATGAAAATGGTCCAACTACATAAACATTTTTTAGATGTATGGTGTGATGACAGTAATAAATTGTAAACCAAACCTAGCTCCTGAGTTTTAGAAGATTGCAATTTGCAAGTTGGAGATGTATAACATTTATGCTACAGAGGACTCAAAACATGACTCAAAAGCAGATGAATAAGTGAATAAATGTTCACTGCCATCTTTGAACCCATCACAAACAACTGATAGGAACAAATGTGGGAACTATTTGGTTATTAGATCCAAAAACACACAGAATCTCCAGGTCTAAAAAGCCAACATTTACAGAGGACTTTATCTGGTTCAATGCAGCAAAGGCACAGAGAAAATCTACCGGATCAGCAGATGCATCTAGTCCCAGTATATATTTGAGGTCGAGAAGGGGTGGTCCACGACTCCAATCAGCATGGGCCCCAAAAGGATTTTCTCCTATATGTTGATTTTCTGTCCATGCATGTATTTTGGACTCATTGGAACTTCTATCACAAAATATTATTATTTTGTGATTTATGTGCAAGAAGTAGTTTAATTAAAATTTGCCTATGTAAAAAATATGCTGACATGAATTTGTTTATATTTGAATGTCTTTGAAATTAGATTCTTGTGGAATGGTCCAAAACTTTGGGTTGTAATGGTAAAGGAGTGGATTTGTAAAAGTTACCCAGGTTCAGATACCCACACTTCAAAAAGGCCACTCATAACCCAATGTGCATGTCATGGAGATTGTAGAGTACAGTAATATGGTAAAGTGAGGTTTCATATACTGAAATATGGTTAAGTGCATTTATGGGGTATTGAAATTGGGTACATTTATAAGTGTGAGACTGAGGTTCACCATTACCCTTTAGTAAGGCAATCCACAGAATAATCTCTCTTGTGAAAGGAATAACATGCAAACTTATTATAGGAATTTGACTGTCTATAGTAAGATATATCATTTATTGGAGGGTATATAAATAATAAAGGTGGCACAAATCCAACTAACTGACCCATCACAATGTAGACAGCAACATTAGAAGATTAAAATATTTTAATGTATTACTGCATAGTCAAAACATAATAAAAATGTACTTAATGCTTACAGTGAAGCAAGAAAGCATCAAAAAAAGCAATGAAGCAGATACAAAGACATCCTCAAACATAATTTATTTTCAATTCACGTATTAAGCCAAAAAAAATCATTATAATTGTTACTAACCTTTGTAAGGTTAGGGTTGCTATCAAGAACTAATTTTAGCCCATCATCAGTAACCCTCAAACACTCCACTAAACTCAGGCACTGCAAATGACCTTGAGCCCTTGATGAAAGCTGTATGAGGGCATCATTTGTAAACTTCTTGCTTAAAGGATGCTCCACATGCAGATGCCGCCACAGAAGTTCATCATTTTTCACTGCGGCTCTAAGAGATTTACAAACCCTCTCAACTGATAAAAGATCTTGCAAACTAAGATAAGCAAGAGTGAAGAAAATTGCCTCATGAGGCAAACCTCCAGGAACCTCTTGATCACGACAATTCTTAAACTCATCAAACCATATCCCTTTTTCATCGTGGTCACCATTGTTGCCATCAGTGAAGGCCGTACCTGAACTGCATGGTGTATGTTCTGCAATCTCTACTTTCTCACACCTTTGATGTACTTGGGTCAAATTATTATCCTTTACCACTATATTTGTTCCCTCTACCACTGTCCCCATACCAAAAATGTGTTCAAGACACTGCCCATCACCTGCTAGTTTTGATATGATGTCATGTTCTTCCTCTCTTAGGGGAAAGATTCCTTTTTCCATAGTAACTGCTTCACATGCCAAATTCCCAATCCTCGTTGACATTCTATTCAAGCGACCCCCCAGCTTTGTCCCAATGTATTCTCCATGCTCTTTAAACTTCTCTTTGTGATTTTCAGGAACATGAAAGTCCAACATAATATCCACGGCATTCCATGACACTGCCATTTGCATTTACCCTGTAATCATTGCATCCCAATAATCTTTGATTTTCTACCTGTTCTTTAGAGCTCTTCCAAAATGAATTGGACAAACCCCATTCTGCAAACAGCACATTATCTTCTCTCACTATGTTTCCTGGCTTCCCCACTGAAGGATAAAGCTTTGGCTTTATCCTTAGGTACACTGCCATTTGCATTTACCCTGTAATCATTGCATCCCAATAATCTTTGATTTTCTACCTGTTCTTTAGAGCTCTTCCAAAATGAATTGGACAAACCCCATTCTGCAAACAGCACATTATCTTCTCTCACTATGTTTCCTGGCTTCCCCACTGAAGTGCATATATCCTCTAAATTAGAATGACCAATTTCCCACAACTCAGCCAGCCAATATTTCATATCAACCTGTCTATTCTGGCTCTCTATTTGGGCAGTAGCATCTAGCTCCTCAGAATCCACTGCCAAATCATCAAACCACTCAGTAATAGATGCAAATGTTGCTTTCAAATCCATTTCTCTGACTCTGGTTTCCCTAGAGAGTCCCAATCCAGGTACATCCAGATTACCAACCTTCATATTCTCATTATCTTTCCACACTTCCTTGGGGGCAAGTGGCATAGACATTTTGTCATTAAGAACCCAATCTCCTTGAAGGATCTCTCCATGTCCAGCAGACCATAGGTAATTATTACAATTTGCAATCCAATCACCTGAAATATCTGCAACCTCTTGTTTAGCGCTGTCAACATCAATGCCCTGATCCAATTTCCAGATATTGGGACTTGCATACTTATGATCATTTCCTTTAGCTGCTTTTGAAACAACCACATGTTCTGGCACATTTCCCCCAAATAAAGCATATGGAAGAAGATCAGATGCCATCCTTCTTCAGATTACAAGCACACAATCAAATCTTTCAC
>VDFB02055147.1:0-32856 GCA_007258455.2 Sequoia sempervirens
TTTTTTGTGAATATCGTTACCTACAGTCCAAAAGTTCTTTCATGCTTTTGCAAAAACTTTATTTAGATAAACTATTAAACCTTGAAATGATTCATAACTATTGTAGAGGCATGAGTTCCCTACAAAAGAATAGAGTTAAAAGTGTACTGTCTAAATGTAATATAACAGGAACAAGTAGAACTGATTTAGTGGGATGTCCAATTTCAGGTCAGTCTGATAACAGAGGAAAGACAATACAACTCATCTGATTTGTTAATTGTATTTTCCCATCACATCATACCATATTAGTAAGAAAAATTGTCAAATGCATCAGTATAGACGCAGTAAATTTTATTCCCAAATGATCAAGAGATATTGGCATAGGCGATAGTAAAGTTCAGTTCCAATGAACAGACGGACTATCAAAATGCAGAAGTGCAAGGCAATAAGACACACCACATTGTCAAGTCCCAACAACTCATGACAAAAAGAAAACAAAAATTGGATGGAAACAAGTTTAAAAGCCAAGCTATTGGCAATAAGAGACCTGAGAGTGCTAATTCATTTTGTTGTGGTGATCTATAGGACTGTAATAAGTCTAATAACTTTCTAACTTATTCTAGTTTTGAGATTGTGAAATACCAGATATTAATTGACTTTACTGCTTTATTACTATTTATTAAGTCTTTTGGCTGCCATCTTTACTGCACAGAGCTGTTTTAGTTATCTTATGATTGCAGTGCATATATTATCATAATTAGTAGATTGTTAAAGTAAGCATTGCCTCTACCCAAGCTAGTTTCCACTACTAACTAAGGATCATTTTGTGACATGCTCTAGAGGGGATTTTAGTAAGATAGATCTGTGTGTCTTCCTTGCAAATCTGGGTATTCAAGTTGATGCTAAGCTATGTAAGTGGATTGGCAAGGCTTGGTTAACTCTTGAGCTTTGTAATGAGATCAAAACCTGATAAGGAAGAGCATTCAATCAATATAAAGGGGAAAGGACCCAATAGATGAGCGAGCTTCAATAACCATTATGGTGCAGTGTAGTAACCACCTCTTTTTTAATACTTTTACCTATTACTTGTAATGTTAAGCTCTAGTAGCAATTAT
This sequence comes from Sequoia sempervirens, assembly GCA_007258455.2. Classification (NCBI taxonomy): domain Eukaryota; kingdom Viridiplantae; phylum Streptophyta; class Pinopsida; order Cupressales; family Cupressaceae; genus Sequoia; species Sequoia sempervirens. The sequence continues at coordinate 1,095 of VDFB02055147.1, forward strand.
GTTTGTACTTAAAAAATGGACACAAAGTATCTATTTTCACAAGTCACGTTAAAAAAACAACCAATCACATGGTGAATGGCTGAATGTACATGTTTCAATCTAACTTTCTGGGGGGCTATTTTTGGACAACTCAGCAAAGATGTAGCTGATGTGGCTACATCGTTGATGCCCAAAACTCCAAACAATAGCTTTAAGCTCTTTTGCAAAAATGTGATGTACCATTTAAGAGCCTAAGATATACCATTCTAGGGTGCACAGCTACCAAATCCTCTCCCCTACATAAGTTAAAATGAAAAATCCCCCTTGCTCCTACACCTGTAGATGTGCTGACTGGAACCACGAAGGTCAGAGTCCCATGGATTGTACTGCAAAACCAGATATACTATCTCTTCTTGCTTTGGTAGGACGGGGTAGGTCTATAATTGCCATGTTCTTGATAGAAACTAAATTTTCTTATTTGTTGGGAGGTGCACCCATAGTGGGAAAAACTCCTTGTTTAGTGTTGTACAATCTAGATTGATGCCAGCCAATACACCAGGTTTACGGCTGACCTGACAATATGCCAGGTTTAAGGCTGACATTAAAATACAAACGGTTTAAACATCTGAAGCTAGACAACACAATTGTTAAAGTAACCACATTGTATAAGGTAATTAGCACCTCAAATCTTTTGGAAACTTTCCCAAAGTGTGAGAACAGGATTAAAATAGATATTTATGCATTTTATGTTAATTTTAGGGAGTCCACTATGTGCTAAAATCGAGAGAATCTTCATGGGCAATATTGTATGAGTAATAAGTAATTCAAAAAAACGTCTCAGGGGCGATGGCTCATCTTTTATTAGGAGTGGTTTAAAGAATCCATCTCCTGTGAGATGACCCATCTTTTATGAGTAATAATTTAGAAGAACTTATCTCATATAGAAGTTTGATGGTCCATAACTTTGTATTGATGTTTTTGAGTAGTGGCTCACAAAAGCCCCCTATAATGAACTTAAAATTGAATTTGCTGCAGAGTAACATAAGTCTGTGTATTTAGCCAAAAAATAAATAAAGGAATAACGAAGGCAACTAATTTTTTTTCATCTTTCATTAAATGTTTAGTATATAACCATAGAAAATTTTGAATAAAAATCAAATGCTGAGTTGAGAGAAGGTACCTCACAACGTCTGACTGGTGGGCCTTTTCCCACTTCCCCACCTTGGAGAGACAAACGAACATCAATCTCTTTCACAACTGGGGCAAAATGGTGAATCGCACTGCCCACTTTCTGCTGTATATAGTTCTTCACTCCATCTGTCAACTGCCACCAAACAAGGCACCACAACATTTAACAAGCCAAACAAACTGCAATGCCAAGAAACAAACCAAGAATTGTACTGATTATTAATTAGTGTAATACCTTGAAATTTTTCCCTTGCATCATCAAATGAACAGATGAAAGAGGCCCGTCCCACACCATGCACTTTATTTGTATGCTGCTGCATCTGCCTTTAGTAATAATGGGCCCAACAAATTCCAATTGAAGGGCATGATGATAAAGGGCAGAATTAAAGCTCGAGAGTCTGGTGGATTTTTTTGTTGAGTTGAAAAAACTAGTTTTACATTGAACTACTGTAGGATATGGATGTGGGTCATAACAATTAGAATGCGAAAGAGTGGGGCAAGTACGAAATGCAGACTGCAAGGCCATGAAATTCAAGTGTCAAAAACTGTTATGTTAGTGGGTGTTGTGTGTTTTGCTCCTTTGAGCACCGAAGGATAGAAAGGACTCTGCAAATCTTTTTGATGGAGGTGTAAGATATTTGCAAACCACACTATCCGTAAGAATGTAATCAGATAAGATGATTGCAGACAGATATTTTAATAGTCGATGTCCTTGCCATTATACAAGCTTGTGTATATATCCAAAACTCATAAAACGTGTAATCCTAAGAACCTGCCTATATGTAAACCATTAGATTTGCACAATTACACGTGGCATATCCACCTAAAGTTGTTGATAAACAAATTTTTGGGTCGTTGAGGTGTTTGGCGCTTCCCAAATGTAAATTTGTTCTAGATTGTTTCCGGCTTTTGTTACGCTGTACCCTTTGTTTTGTTTTTTGTAACTTTGGACTTGTTTGGTAGCCCCAGAAATATTTTCGTCATGGACTGGTTTTGGTTTTTGTTTAGATTTGAAGGGAAATAAATATCTAGATTGTTAAAATCAACGAAGTAAATAAAGGGATATTTTAAATTTATAAGTTTTTGAGTATTCACAAATTATGTGATGAAAGTAAATAGAAAATGTACATAACAAATTGTTTAAATGGAAATGAGAGAGTTAGGGTTTGGATATTTTTAAATCAATAGAAATTGAATTATATTTGATGTGATGTCGTGATAAAGTGTTAATATTTTAAATATGAGATTAGAGTATGGATCAAATAGTTGAAACGACTAAATCTTGAAAATCTAAATGTTTAGGACATGATCATTGTAGCAATCATGTCTACAAGCACAATCCTATCCGAAATTTTATGATCCTCTCTTTTATAGAAATTAATATTTCATACCTATAATACATGGTTATTTGATGGCATCTAAAGCAAGGAAATAATAACGCTGCAAAAAATATAGTGGAGTTTGTTATACAAGGGTTGAAGTTGAAGACTTCCTTATACTTTAGTCAAGCCTCAAGACTAAATTAATAACAAAAATGAAAGAGATAATTGAGTGGCAATGGATGTCAATATAGGGTGGTAGTGAATGCTATTAAGTCAACAACTAATTATTGATCATTGATGTGGGTCAATAAGAGACTATATAATAGAGTGTACTTAAAGCGTGCTTCAACAATGGATGTTCCTTAATTGAATGTTGAGACTTGATTATTGTTGATGATTGATAAAGGATTAATTTATGCTTGATGTACTTGTAAGAGGAAAACTTCTTTTGATGTTTTTTACAATATGTGTTTGATCATTCTATGATGTCTAAGTGACCTAAGATGATGCCTTTATATATAAAAACCCTAGATGCATAATTTTAAATTTTTGGTGCTAAATCAACAAGTAATGGTTAGATCTCAAGAATGTCCACTTTAGAATGCAATAGTTCAAATTTTGAAAGTTGGTATACAATCACACTAACAATCTTACCCACATATAGGATTATGATTGTGATATTGTACAAGGTGAGTAAATTGTTAGTAGTTGGTTTGAAAAGGTTCTAAATAGAACAATGTAGCATGTCTAAGTGTAGAATTAGGTCTTAGGTTAGTGAATGTACCAAAATAGTCAAATTATGTGCTAAAATCATGCATCTAAGGCATTGACCCAAAATGGCATAAAACAAGAGCATAAAAATGATTGACTATGCATTTCCACTCTAAATTCAACTACCATTTTAATATGTGTGTATACATGTCAAAGTATAAATACATAGAAATTAAATAAGGTGTGATTAAAAAGGGATTCATTTTTTTATTCAAATAATTTGAATCACTAAAGCAAATGTGTGTGTCATCAATGAGACTATAGATAAGTTGAAAATAGGATCAGTATATAATAAAGTTCCCTTAAATTGTGTTTATTATGGAGGAGTGCATATAAATTGTAGGGGAGAAAAAAAATGTGACTACAAATAGGGTATGACCATGTAGATTTAAAATTGCAATGTTTAAAAACTTTAAGTATGAAAAGTGAGCATGAATGGAAAAATATAAGGCTAAGTAGAGAATGTGTGTGTAAGGCCCATTCCTTTTGTGATCCTAGCCGCACCTTTTGTACCTTATTCTAGATACTTGATATTGTTGGACTCAAATATGGATGCCTTGATACATGATTATGCTAGTCAGTAGTTTTTTCATAGTTGAATATGGATATTGTTTTATCTAATGGATAAATGTTGCTTAAATAGTAGCATTGATCCTTGTTCAATTAATTTGAGTTGTATTGGGTGGTCTAAGGCCTAGCCTTACGTGTGACTATTATCATTTTTAAAGGTGTCCATTATTGGTAATAAAGTTTATGAACTTGCTTCTAGGTGTGATGCTTCATGGATCAGGTTGGTGAATTTTATGGGTACTTATTCATTCTTTATTTCTCTTCCTCTTTGAATAACATGTTGGAAGCATGTATTCTATTTTTAAGAAATTTATGTTCCATTATACAAGCTATGTAATTAAGATATTATTAGCTATTGTATTATATTTTTTGATTAATGGTCTAATTGTTAAGTATTAGACTCATTAATTACCTAAAATTGGCTTAAATGGATGATGCGGGTTATTGTACCATATTGATTTTAGGTTGATTAAGAATTGAAGGTAAAAACTTGAAGATTGGAAATTAATTGAATATGCCATCATATAAGGAGTGCATTTAGTTGAGCAGGAGGTAAGAAAAGATGTTAAACCTAACTTTGGACCCATGAAAATATTTTACTAATACATTATGTTTGTGTGTCTCTTGATGAGGATACAACTATAAATGTAGTCTTCCAAACAACTCAAAGGGGACTTATATCTAGTCAACTTAATAATATATATATATAAACGCCAAGAGATATCCTTTTCGAGGTGTCTATTATACTTTTATGTGACAAATTATTTTAAAATAGATGCCTCGAGAAGGATATCTCTCGATGTTTTTATATATATTATTAATAAATAAATAATATATGCTAGTAGCATTCGCAATGTGACTTGGAAGACAAAATTATTAGGGTTAGGTTAGGGTAAGGTTAAGGTTAGGGTTAGGGTTATGATTGTGATTAGAGATAGATTTAGAATTTGGGTTGGGCTTATCATCACAATTAGGGTTAGGGTTAAGGTTAGGATTAGGGTTAGGGTTAAGATTAAGAATAGGGTTAGGGTTAGGGTTAGAGTTAGAAATAGAATTAGGATTAGTGTTGGGATTAGAATTAGTATTAAGGTTAGGGTTAGGGTTAGAGATAGAATTAGGATTAGGGTGGGGTTAGTGTTAGTATTAGGATTTAGGTTAGGGTTAGGGTTATTAGGTTAGGTTTAGGATTTAGGTTAGGGTTAGAGATATAATTAGGATTAGGGTTGTTGTTAGTATTTGCATATGGGTTGCAGTTAGTATTAGTATTACGATTAGGGTTAGGTTTATGTTAGAGATAGACTTAGAATTAGGGTTAGTTTAGCATTAGTGTTAGGGTTAGTGTTAGGATTAACATTAGGGTTAGGGTTAGGGTTAATATTAGAGATAGAATTAGGATGAGGGGCACGGTTAATGTTAGGGTTAGGGTTAGAGATAGAATTAGGGTTAGGATTAGGATTAAGTTTAGGATCAAGATTCAAGTCATGGTTAGGGTTAGTGATAGAATTAGGAATAGATTCAAGGGGATAAAGTTAACATTAAGTTTAGGGTTAGGAATGGAAATTAATTGAATATGCCATCATATAAGGAGTGCATTTAGTTGAGCAAGAGGTAAGAAAAGATGTTAAACCTAACTTTGGACCCATGAAAATATTTTTCTAATCCATTATGTTTGTGTGTCTCTTGATGAGGATACAACTATAAATGTAATCTTCCAAACAACTCAAAGGGGACTTATATCTAGTCATACAATACTATGAGAGGGGATAACACTAAATGGGCTAGAAGGTGGACTTCAAGTGAGTGTAACCGGTAAGTATATGTATTAAGAATGATATTATTTATAATAAGAAATGTGTTGAAGAAAATTTAGATGGAGTGAATAAATGATTAAATCTAACTTATATGATTTCTCTTTCTTTGAAGATGAGTTTTAATTGCTATAATAAACAGAGTAATTATTACCAATTATTTTATGTTAGCAAACAATGTAATTTTTAATGTTGTCCAAATGATGTATATATTGGATATATGACTATTATGACATGTGCAAGAAATTAGTGTCAATGAGGAAGAGGGGGGGTCATCAAAACCTTATTGAATTTCTTCATTTATTTTTAGTTCTAAAGTGTGTATATTCTTAAAAAAGGAAAACAAATAAATAATAATAATAATGTTGTGAGAATGGGTTGCCTACTATGCCAGGAGAGGAGTATGGTGCCCCTATGCAACTTTTGTTTTGTTGAGTACAATCAAGAGATGGCATCAGTATGGGCATCCTAACATAAATATGGACATCCATTGAAGCCTAGGAATGAATGAAACTTATGAGGGGAAAAGAAGGGGGGTCATTTTGATTGCCTGGAAGAGAGTTATGTGAAGTATGGAAGCATGGAAGAGGCACAACTAGGTGGGAGAAGATCCCTCAAAAGAAGAGTATTCATGTGGAATACCATGATTGCAAGATATGCACAAAATTGATTTGTGAAAAGGTTTAGAAGCTTTCAAGCAAACACAATTGGCAGGTGCAAAGCCAGTATCAACATCCCTGTGCTAAAGAGGTTGAGGAATGGCGTGGAGGAAAGCGTTGGTTATGTGGTTTCATGTATGGTTGTTTTCCTTCTCAATACTTATTTGTATGAGCAAGAAAATGTATTTCCTTGGTTTCACTGATTTGTTTTTGGAATCTATACATGGCCCAATGATTTTTTTCTCTGTGTTTTATTTCATTAAAAACAATTATGTTTTTACCAATGAAATGAAAGCATTAGTTTCGTGGTTTCACGAATGGATGTTTCTTGTGCAACATATGTCTTTCCTTTGTATTTATTTGCACCATCCAATTGAAAAGCACCAATCCACTACAAATATTAACTCTAGATCTTGTAAACACTGAGTCCAATTTTCAATGAAAACTTTACTAAAGATATTACAGAACTTGGCCCCGTGAGTCAGCTAAAAAAGCCCAACAATTCAGATATAGAGTTGTTTTCAATTATCTTTACTATAGTTGCATTTTGATAGACATCATTATCAATTACATCCTTGAAAGAAAAGAAAAAAAACATGAACAAAAATCAAGAAATCTTATAACTCAAGTAAAAGAAATTAAAAAAAAATCTCGATAAAGAACATGAGAATAGAACCAGACATCAAAAGCACACTACAAGGCTATGCTCTATTGTTTCAGGAGAAATACATGCGTTAAACATATTGGTCATGCCCACAAAAGGATATACTAGTCACGACAAATCCTAACCTGGGAATTGGGCATTCCAGCAGGTGACTAACATCTTCTTATGGTCGCTCATTTATATTATCAAACCAGGGAATGTATACTTGAAATGGAGTAGCACTGTATGTGCACTAAGAACTAGTTCCAGTCACGATCTACTAGAAATAAATGCATGGAAGGAATTCTACTCATACTACAGGAATGCAAAGCCTTCTAAACTTAATCAAAGCAGAAATCATGACAACTATTACTAAGAGACAAACTATGAAATGGCCTTATGCTACAGGAACAGACATGGGGATGGATTCCTAATGCTGCAGGAACAATATAAGACTGGGTTTGTAATGAAACTTTCAAGAAATGAAATCTAACTCGTAATCAATAGGAAATACACAACTAACTACAGATACTTACTAAGTGGGCCCCCTCAGCAAGCATCAACAAGCTTATGCAAGAAGTAAACTCAGAACTCCATCAACTTTTATTCATAATCTTGAAATCTAATACATTGATTATTCTGCCTGTAAGAAAATTAACACAAGAACACTGCTTCTTATTATAATACTAATTCTAACACACACTATTGCTCACTCGCACAGGACGAGAACTTATTTATATCAGAAAAACAACTAACTACCTAACTCTATTAGAGAAAGACATGGACATGAATACATCTTGAAACTGAGGAACAAATTTCTCATAAAGGCATAACTATTCAACACGATTTAGAGAGAATTAAGCATTCCACTCTTCCAAGATTGATGATCATTTAAATCTCTTCCCAACGACCCGGTCAGAGAGTCTTCACTGGAACAACTTCCTTGACGTCGTGCTGGAAATGGACTTTACTGCAGGGTCGAGATCCGATGTGCTTGACTCGTTCATGCTTCCTTCAACAACCTATGATGCACAAGGCAACAAAAGCGAAAAGAAAGCATGCATGGCAACCAACACGATACATTCATTAATCACTCATTAAATCTATTTCATCATTCGAAAACCACATGCATTATATCAGTCATTTGGGAAGTCAAACAAGGTAATTAATATGGACACATGGATATCAAGCTGCAGGTATATAGGAATGTGTGGCTACAGGATTCTACCCGTTTTTGAATAAAAAGCCTTTAATCAAAGTGTTAAAACAACCATTAGCAATAAGATTCAGGGTATTAAAAATACATTATAACACTCAAATTATGAGCACATTTTAGGCTCATCATCTGCCCCCTACTTATCCCAATGATGGTCCTCCAGCATTAAGCTTCCTGGTTGTTTCCCTGAGATCAGTAGGTGCAGTATGACCCTGCAATGAAGTCCCAAAATTGTAGTAGAACCCTCTAAAGTTTTTCCACCTCTCATATCTACGGGTTTTTATGTCCTTATTAACATTTGTAGCTCGATAGGGATAAAGTGGCCATATCAAGACTGGAGGTCGAAATGTCAAAGGTAGCCACAACTCAAACCTTTTATGTAGACCCAATTGCATGTATTTCTCTATTCTTCCAAGGGCTGCCTTAAAATTCAAAGGGCTATGAGTCTCAAACCTCTTTAGACCAACAATCAATTTCTCCCATTTTGTCTCAATCCTGGAAGATGCAAGCTTCCAAAACAAATATGGTTGGCCTCTGAATTCATCATATACATGTTTCCTGATATCAAATATCTTCATTCTTACAATCTGATCATTAAATCCATACACAACATGAAGCCAAGTTCTCAAGATGGTGTGGGGATCTGAACTTTCAGGTTGCAATGGTATTGGTTCGTTTCTCTCAGCTTCTTCATAAGCTTCCAATTGTTTCCCATAATTAGTCTCATTGGTCGCCCAGGACATGAGTGACCTCAAATGAATATCACCAATATAAAGAAGTGGATTCCACTCTGTTTCAGAGGGAATTATCAAACCATGCAAATAAAATTCACATAAGGAATTTTTCAACCAATTAGGTGCTACTTGGTATGCAACGTAGAATTCATGAGCTATATGAATAACAGGATCTAAATTCCTTGAAATCCTCATTAATTGAAACCAAAGAAATTGTTCTTTAAGACACATGGAATATACCCTTGTCGGTGGCTTGCATTCCATGATTTTTCCAGTTGTCTACACCATTTCATCCATTTTCTTTTTCAATTCTTGAATCTCTTGTTTTTGTTTTTCAATTTCTCTTTTTAATATCTTCTTCTCCTCCTCCCAAAGGCTTTGTTGAATTTCAGTTTTGGCCAAATGGCGGAAACTTAAAGTTTGGACTGTGACAGGTCTCCATGTAGCCTTGCGACATTCCAAATACTCAATCAACAATGTTCTTTTATAGACAACTAATGCTTTATAGGTTCCAGGGGGTGATGGAGTCTCATTGGACACTTCAGGTTGTCCAATCTATTCTTCTTGTTGCAGGATGATTTCCTGTTGTTGTGTAGGAAGAGATTGTGCTCCCTTCCTGAAGGAAATTTTTCTCCTACTATTGGAAGCCTAGTTACTTCCGCAATCCTCTCCTCTATAACAATTACTGTCAGGCCCCATACTGTAGCTTCTCATTCTGAAAGATTTCTCAAGAGCTTGCCTACAACTTCCTCATCAAAAGAATCTATGCTCAAGAAATAATTCAACCATTCATAGTTACTGAATGCTTGAACGATTTGAGGATTGTGCGTCAACGGTTCATGAGTTGCAGGCTCATGTCTCACTAATTGGCCACCCATATTCATGAAGTATACCAACTAAGATTCCTAAAATTTGAACTTCCTTTGGAAATTTGAAAAAAAATCTAAAAGACTTCTTTCTGAAAACTTCTTTCTACCCGGCCGTCACTTTTCTCTACTTTTCCAAGAATGACAAAAAAATGATTGCATGAAATTATTTTTAACAACTATTCAGATCAAGCAGTTAATTGATGTTTAAGATGGAAACACACAACCATATTTGGAAAGTACAAGAAAATAAAATAAAAAGATCTTGGCAGTGGCACGAGAAAAAGTACACATGGATTATCCCCACCCCCTACTTAAAATGTGACATGTTTCCACACATGTGCAAAAGGTTAAGCAATGAACAAGCAATAATAACTGATAGGTGCATTGCAATTAATGAATAAATGAAACAAATAAATGATGTGACAAATAAAGATATCGTGTACCTTTTAATCAATGCTCATACATGCCGAAAAAGATCATGATCGTAGCATGAATGGATGGCTGGAAGTTGAAATCATAAAGGAGGGTTGTATGGTAGAATGGATTACATGGATGGATGACGTGGAAGAAAAAGAAATGAATGGTGGTGATGGATGAAAAGTGGAGAAAGTGGCTCCCTTAAAAAAAAAGAAGGAAACCTTTATTATGGGCATGCAACATGGAATTTAAAGAGATGTTGCAGGAGAAAGGCCGAAGCCTTTTGTTGCAGGAAGATCAATGGCAGGATCTTAAACAAACTGTTGCATAAATTTTTCTTTAGAGGTTGGCTTATGATACAACCGAATATGGTGTCCATTAACCAGTAGCTTGAATCAAATAGGGTCTATTGTGACTAATTGAACTGAACCATTATCAAATACATGTTCTATTTCATAAAGACCAAGCCATCTGGTGGTAAGTTTACTTTGATTTTCTTTGTACCTAGAATCATAGAGCAGTGCCCAATCACTGGTTGAGAATTGTTTCTTCTAATATGGTGATTGTGTCATTTTTTCCTTTGCTACTGGATGGCTTCAGTATGCTACAAAGGGGCTTTCCTTATCTCGTCCAATGCATTCAGCTGCAAGAGGCATTCCTTTTGAGCTTTTGAAATATCAATGTTAAGTTGGAGAGCAATCATTAAGGTCTTATGTTCAAATTCTATTAGCAACATGGCAGTTTTGCCATAGAGTAACTCAAAAGGAGTAAACCTCGTAGTTGTTTTCCATGTTGTCCTATAGACCTGGACTACTTCAGGAAGGCAACTGCTCCAATCCTTCTTGTGTAACTGTACTGTCTTAGTAAGGATTGCCTCAATTTCTCTGTTGGTAACCTCTGCCTGACCATTAGCTTGAGGGTGGTAGGGGCTAGAATTTTTGTGCCTGATCTTGTAATCATTCATCAATGTAGCAATTAAGTTGGATGTAAACTAAGCTCCTTGATCAGAACAAGTTCCCGTGGGACTCCAAACTGAGTAAAAATCTGCTCATACAGGAAATCAACAACCTTATTGTCACGTGCATGTGTCATTGCTTTCACTTCCACCCACTTGGTTACATAATCAGTACAAACCAAAATATATGATTTTCCATTGGATGGAGGATCAATGGGCCCAACAAAATCCATGCCTCACTTGTCAAAGGGACTGACTACCACTTGAGGGTATAGGGGCATTTCATCAGACCTTGTTGGTCTCCCCATACATTAACATCTATCACATTTTATGGTGTAGGCTGCAGCATCTTTGTGTAACATGGGCCAATAGTACCCTGTAGCAAGCACTTTCATAGATGTTCTCTTAGCTACGAAGTGGCCCCCACATGGCTCATCATGATAGGCATGCAAAATGTCATAGGTCTCATCTTCCTGAACACACCTTCTCATGACTTGGTCAGTCCTGTGTAAAATAAACAATTTGCAATCTATGAAAAGTTAAAACTTTTCTCTACCAACAATTGCCTTTCCTTTGGTGAGAAGTGGACTGGGATCTTATTGGCTACTAAATAATTTGCAATATTTGCATACCATGGAGTTTGATCAACAATGGAAAATAAATGTTCATTAGGGAAACTATCATCAAGTACCTCAGGGGTGGCAAGTGTAGTTGTTTGAAGTCTTGACAAGAAATCAACCACCACATTAGCCCAACCTGACTTATCAATGACTGTGATATCAAATTCCTGCAATAATAGGAGCCATCTTGCTAATCTACTAGATATGGCAAGTTTATTCATGAAGTACCTTATTGCTGTATGATCTGTATGGACAAATATTTGGTAACTAGTGACATAATGACAAAACTTGTTCAAGGCATACACAATTGCTAGCAATTCTTTCTCTGTGACAATATAGTTTAATTCAGGGCCTTGAAGATTTTTGCTAATGAAATATATAGCATGCTCTATGGAATTCTCTTTATGTCCTAAAATTGCCCCTATGGCATAGTCTGAATCATCTGTGTGTATATGAAAGGGCATAATCCACTTTGGTCCTTGAAGAATAGGTGCCTGAGTAAGTAAGTTCTTAACCTGCAGGAAAGATTTGTCACAGGCCTCAGTCTAGTTAAATTCAGAATCCTTAGTCAATAAGGCATATAATGGACTGGCTATTTTGCTGAAATCTTTGATAAATATTTTATAATATCTAGCATGTCCTAGGAAACTTCTAACATCCTTTGGTTTCATAGGTGTTGGCAAAGTTAAAATGACTTATATTTTTGCAGGATCAACTTGAATTCCTGCTTGAGAAATATGATAGCCTAGAACAACTCCCTCTTGCATCATCATAAAACACTTCTCACTATTCAAAGACAAATTTTGCTCCTTACATCTTTTCAACACTTTTTCCAAGTTTGCTAATTCTTCTTCATAAGTGGCTCCATAAGTGGTGAAGTCATCCATGCAGATCTCCATAGAATCATGAGAAATGTCAACAAAAATATTGATTACTACCCTTTGAAATGTTGCAGGTGCATTACATAGGCCAAAAGGTAAGACAAAGTAGGCAAAAATGCCCCATGGACTGGTAAGAGTTGTTTTGTCCTGATCCTCAGGGGCAATTCTAATTTGATTATACCCACTATATCCATCCAGAAAGGAGAAATACTTTTTACCAGACAATGAGTCTAGCATTTGGTCAACAAATGGTAGTGGAAAGTGATCCTTTTTAGTTGTGTTTAGCTCCCTATAGTCTACACAAACTCTCCATTTTCCACCTTTTTTATGAATAATCACCAGTGGAGATACCCATTGACTGTCTAAAATAGGATAGATAAAACCAACATCAAGCAATTTTTGGAGCTCTTGTTTAACTATTTCCCTAAGGGTTGGGTTGATTCTTCTTTGAGGCTACCTAACAAGTGAAAAATCTTCCTTAATGTAGATCCTATGAGTATAGAGTTGAGGATCTATTCCCTTCATATCCCCATAGTCCCATGCAAAAGCTTGGTGTTGATCTTGCAGCATTGTGGCTAGGGCAGTTTGTTGAGACTGGGGCAACTTGTTATTGATGTATAGACAACAACCTGGAGATACTTCTATCTGCTTGGTAAGATCATTTATTGAGGTTGCTGATAAAGGTGGTGTTTGTATATCATATAGAAGAAAATTGTGATGACTCTCAGGATTCAGTTGCTGCAAGAAATACTACTGAAAATAGCTATCTAAAATAGATGGGCTATTCATATTAGAGTTGAACTGCAAAATGTGTAAAAGCAGGCCATCCTCACTCTAAAGTTGGAAAAATGGATTAGTTTGCAACATCATTAGCTGAGCCAATGAATTGATTTCTTTAGTTTCCTCTCCTAAATCTAGCCAAATTGGTTGAGACAAGTCTAGCAGAGGCTGTGCAGGTGGGTATAAAGCCAATTTCTTTCTTGACTAACCATCAGAAATTGTCATGTCTCTTGAACGACATCTTATAAGAGCATTAGTTGTGGCTAACCATGGTCTACCTAGGATGATAGGATATCTGCCAAAAGTTGCCTTAGTGAAAAATATGGTGAAATCTGTTGGGTATTCCCAAGACTCAAGGGTGACAATAACATCCTCTACCACTCCATTAGGTGTTACCATGGAACTATCAACAAGCTGCAGGACGGTAGGTGTAGACCGAATGTTTGGGATATTCAAACACTCCATGGTGTGCTTGGCCATTACATTAATGGTTGCACCAAGGTCAATCAAAACATTCTTTACTATCTGGCCATTGATATTTGTTTTTACCACAAGACTCCCAAAGTCAGTATATTTTAGAATGACTACCTTCCCTAACATAATATCTGCCAGTTGTCCTAGAACATGTATAGTTTGGGGATCCTTTTTCTTTCTTCCTTGTTTCTTTAAACATGCCTCCTTAATGGATTTTCCATAAATTGTAACATCTTTAATAGCTTGAAAAAGAGGAATTTGAATTTGTACATTCTTGAGCTGATCCAAAATATCAAAGGTAGGCTCTTCCATAGACTTGGATGTAGTCATTTGCAATCTCTGAGGAAAAAGCGGTTTGGTCTGAGGCTGTAGGATAGGTTCCTTAGAGACAATATCTTGTACAAGTATATGTTTTACAAGATTAGTAGGTCGTTCAGAGGTAGAGTCTGGAATCTCTGTAATTATACTATGGAGTAGGAAGAACAATTCCAAACTTGAGATGGATATCATTGATATTCAAGGCATAAGTTGGATATTGATTGGCTTCTGCAGAATACATAGGTTGTTGTTGCTGTTGCTGCTTATTATTAGGATTTGGCAATGGTTGAGCAGGCATAGGCATTTGTTTTGGAGGGCCAGTATTTGTTGCAGGTGTTGCAGGAAGTGGCATGAGGGCCAGAAGTTGTGGTTGCTGAAGCTGCTGAAATCTAGGGGATTGGTTCTGCCATTGCTGAGAACCTCTCCATTAAGGATTCTACTACTAGTTACCTGGAGGTGGAGTCCATTGTCCTTGTGGTTGCTGCCAACCTCCTTGAGGAGGACGCCATTGAGGGCTCACGATAAGTTAGGCCAATTTGGTTGAGGAGTATTCCAAGGGTGGAGATGGGCCATATGTAGGTTGCCATTGGTTATTGTAATTAGAATAAGGATTACCAAAAGTCAAAGGGTCTTGAGGCATACCTTGTCTTTGAGCCCATGGTCACCTTTGTGCAACAAAGAATACTTAGTCATCATCACCTTCTATCATCTTAAAATCAGGAGTAACTGCTTAGCCTCCAGGTTAGCCACCATCTTACATCTGCAGTCACGTTTACTCTGTCTACAGTGTGGATAGAACTTAGCCAAGATTGCTTCAGCTTCCTCATGTTTCTTTTGAGCTTGCATAGTATCCAACTGTGTAGCCATGTTTTTTATGATGTTTTGCTTGAAATCAGACAACAAATTTGTGATCTCCATCCGTGAAACTCCATTGGAAGAAGACTTTCCCACTGTGACTTGATGACCTCTGCCCTTCTTAATATTTGCTCAAGAGTAGTTGAGACATATTTTCTTGATATCATCCCAATACACTTGGATTATATCTCCTCCTCCCATCAGGTCTAGGGCATCTATACATGTATCATTGATTCCCCTTAGAAAACGTAGTTTATGAGATTCTTCATTGAGAGTATGGTCTGAATTATTTTTCAAGGAAAATAAGAATCTTAAGATATAATCTTCCAGGCTTTCATCCTCTTCTTGTTGAATTCTGAATATATCATCACCCTTACTACCACTCTTACAATATTCCTTGTATTGCTCAAGAAATTTTGTTTGCATGGTTGCCCAACTATCAACAACACCCCTTCCCAAACTCATAAACCATCTAAGAGCTCTCTCCTTCAAGGTAGTAGGAAACAACTTCAACTTATGAGCATCTAAAGTATAATCATAGCTACGACAGAGGATGTCAAACTCAAACAAGAAGGTTTATGGGTCCTCTGTAACTAGTCCATAGAACTTGAGAAGTAATGAAGAAGGAATATTCTTAAAGTTGTCCTTATCTTGTTGAGCAACAATGGGGAATTCAAAAGCAGGAGGTTGATTAGGTGGATTACGTGCCATAGTTGCTTGATTGAGTATCAAAACAAATGGATTTTCTTCAGGTTCTTCATCAGATAGATCAAATGGCAATTCAACAAGTAGATTTTCAACAAATGGATTGGTATCTTGGTATCTTCCTTCATCAAATAAACTATAAGCTAGTTCAGGAGTATTATCAATGAATGGAAGGTTAGGGAGAAATCTTCCCAGAGCATCTCTTCTTCTATGCATACAATAGAATTAACCGTATATTGAAGGAATTTTGAAAATGCTTGAATAAATATACTAAACTAATGCCAACAATGACTATGACAGGTTCTTAGATTGACACCATCCTCGGCAACGACGCCAAAAATGGTCAAGCCCACAAAAGGATATACTAGTCATGACAAATCCTAACCTGGGAATTGGACATTCTAGTAGGTGACTAACATCTTCTTATGGTCGTTCATTTATATTATCAAACTAGGGAACATATACTTGAAATGGAGTGACACTATATGTGCACTAAGAACTAGTTCCAGTCACGATCTACTAGAAATAAATGCATGGAAGGAATTCTACTCATACTAAAGGAATGTAATGCAAAGCCTTCTAAACTTAATCAAAGAATAAATCATGACAACTATTACTAAAAGACAAACTATGAACTGGCCTTATGCTGTAGGAACAGACACAGAGATGGATTCTCGATGCTGCAGGAACAATATAAGACTGAGTTTGTACTAAAACTTTCAAGAAATGAAATCTAACTCATAATCAATAGGAATACACAACTAACTACAAATACTTACTAAGTGGGCCCCCTCAGCAAGCATCAACAAGCTTATGCAAGAATTAAACTCAGAACTCCATCAACTTTTATTCATAATCTTGAAATCTAATACATTGATTATTCTGCTTGTAAGAAAATTAACACAAGAACACTGCTTCTTATTATAATACTAATTCTAACACACACTGTTGCTCACTCGTGCAGGAGGAGAACTTATTTATATAAAAAAAACAACTAACTACCTAACTCTATCAGAGAAAGATGTGGACATGAATACATCCTAAAACTGAGGAACAAATTTCTCATCAAGGCATAACTGTTCAACACGATTCAGAGAGAATTTAACATTCCACTCTTCCAAGATTGATGATCATTTAAATCTCTTCCCAACAACCCAGTCAGAGAGTCTTCGCTGAAACAACTTCCTCGACGTTGTGCTGGAAATGGACTTTACTGCAAGGTCGAGATCTATTGCGCTTGACTCGTTCATGCTTCCTTCAACAACCTGCAATGCACAAGGAAACAAAAGCAAAAAGAAAGCATGCATGGCAACCAACACGATACATTCATTAATCACTCATTAAATCTATTTCATCATCCAAAAACCACATACATTATATCAATCATTTGGGAAGTTAAACAAGGTAATTAATATGGACACATAGATATCAAGCTGCAAGAATATAGGAATGGGTGGCTACAGGATTCTACTCGTTTTTGAATAAAAAGTATTTAATCAAAGTGTTAAAACAACCATTAGTAACAAGAGTCAAGGTATTAAAAATACATTATAACACTCAAATTACGAGCACATTTTAGGCTCATTACATATTACTTGAAAAAAAAACCCAAATACATACGAGTATTCATGCGAATTACAAGCTTCTCATATTCGTCATGTGAGTGCTAATCCATTTCTAAATCTTG
Organism: Sequoia sempervirens; assembly: GCA_007258455.2. Lineage (NCBI taxonomy): Eukaryota > Viridiplantae > Streptophyta > Pinopsida > Cupressales > Cupressaceae > Sequoia > Sequoia sempervirens. The sequence continues at coordinate 18,546 of VDFB02055147.1, forward strand.
CAAAGATGGAAAACTAAGAACAAGAACAAGCACAAGCTCTCAGAATTCATTTTATAACATTATGATTATTAGTCTCCTGCTATAATCCCTACCTTATAGCAAGAGACTAATGTTCTCAGCTAAATGTTGCCTATTAAAATGGTGCATCGAGAATGTTGATTTTTTTTTTGCAATTTTCTCATTGGTTGCTGGTATTTTTGTCGTGGTTTTGTCATTTTGTAATTTATTTAGTTAATTATTGTAATAAACTTTGCTATTGGAAATATTTCATGAGTTTTTTGGTGTAGTCATGTCTTTCGCAGCCACTATTTCTTGTGACGCATGGTGTTTTAAGTAGTACATTTGCATTTACTATTTGCGAATTTTCATTTCGGTAGAATGTTGCCTATTAAAATGGTGCATTGGAAATCATGTCGGTAAAATATATATCACTATGCTAATGTTTTGGGGATTAATTTATTAAAAGCAAATTATTGATTTTTTTTGCAATTTTCTCATTGGCTACTAGTATTTTCGTCATGGCTTTGTCATTTTGTAATTTATTTAATTATTGTAATGAACTTTGCTATTGGAAATATTTCATGAGTTTTTTGGTATAGTCGTGTCTTGGCACCCACTATTTTTAGTGGTGTCTGGCATTTTAAGTAGTACATTTGCATTTACTATTTGCAAATTTTCATTTATTGTGAGTAGATTGAAGTGCAGGTGTCACTAGTGGCTTATGGTGTGAAGTTTTAGGTCTGTCAAGAAAAGTATTATTTGTGTTGTTTGTTCATTTGTTTAGGTTGTTTGATGAGGCTAAAATTTGTTTTTGTTGAGAGGGTTTACATCTATCATGTTGGAAGCAACAAAGGTGGCGTTTGTAGGTTCCTTTATCTTTTACACTTTCATTTTTTATTTGTTTGGATTGTTCGATGAGGGTGAAATTGATGCCTTTTGAGAGAAGTTCCTATATCTTTTATAGTGTTATTTTATAATTTTTTGCTTCTCTGCATTTTATAGGTTAATGCCTATTGTTTTTTATTTTTGAGTGCATATATGGGTTAGTCTCTCTTGTTGAATTAAAGACTTGGTGTATTGAAGAAATGTTTGTTATAGCAAGTAATCCTTTGCTTCATAGTCTTAAAACTTGACACTTGAATCCAATAATGATGACTACGTTTGAGCCCATTGACAATAAATAAAAACCAGGCACTAACGAATGGTAAATGTCCTTGTTAGAATGCCAGGCATTGACAGAAGCACTCAATTATCATTAAATTTGCATTATCTTGAATTGTAAGGCTGGTCACAGTAAATTTGCATCTTTCTAGCATCAAAATTACAAAATGTAGTACAAGAAAGAAGTAATACAAGATCTATGCAAAGGTTAGAAGAAATAAAACCTTCTAGGAATAGTATGAAGAATAACAAAGGTAGAGGGTTGGATGCTCTCATCTTGATTCAAATGATCCTAGGATTTTATAGTGTAAGATGGGGTTAGAGAATTCCTAGCCTAGATAAAGTGACAACCAACACTTCTAAGCTACAAACCTCATCAAAACAAGAGAAGAAAACAATAAGGAAAATGAAATGCATTCACAAATAAACACTCCCCATTGTAGTTGCTTCACTTCTCTTGTCTCTCCTATTTCTCCTTTGGCAATTTTTACGGGCTCAGATTTTGAAGTAGACTTGTGCAAATAACCTGCAAATTGTAAGTAGAAAGTTTGAGATAAAATGGTTGTTAAGTTGAAAATGAGAGAGGAAGGTTGTTTTTATAGACAACCATTTGAACGGATAGCCGAGATCAATCTTCTAGAAAGAATTCCAAGATCGACGAATGAGAATGGATGAGAGGGAGGTTATGAAATGGATCGCCAAGATCAAAATTCTAAAAAGATACCAAGATCAACAGTTGAGAATTGATGCAACCAGAATATGCCATTCATGGAAGAGCTATGGCGTCGATAGTTATGATAGAAATGAATGACAGGGCATCTTTGACCAAAGAGGCATAAATGGTTTATTTTTGTGCGAACCCCAAATAAAATACCTACAAAACAACATGAACAAACACATTAGAAGATGAAATGCAAGCAAGAACAAGGATTCCTCAAGAAATTCATTTGAATAGCAAAAAAGATAGAATATGAAATGAAGAACACAATGAGATTTAAAAGTATATCAAATCCTATTCTAAAGCCAACAAACTCTTAATCTCTTGAGGGAATTGGTGCCAATTTGATGTGAAAATTGGCCCTTTCCCAACTCCAATGATGCAATGTTGATTTGATGAAGAGATTTGATCCACTTTGTTGATGCTTGATGAGTGCTCCAATAGAAAAATCCACATAACCTAGTTATGAACTCAATGAGAATGGATGGAATTTGCTAATGATTTGAGCATAGTAAGTTTACTCAAATTGTGGATGATCAAATGAGGAGATTAGCCTCTTATTTATAGAATGCTAAGATGGATGAAAGTTCAAAATAGAGCAATGTGGGACTCAGAACTAGCCAATGGAAAAGTGCCACTTGTCCACTTGTGAAGATGGAAGATGTGCAAGTTTTGAGGATTGTGCCGATAAATGCATATATTTGAATTTTGAAATTGTTGAAATGACATGCAAGAGGGAAGGAAGAATGCATTGAATGCCACTTGGCTCAAGGCAAAGGACATGTAAGAGAGTAAATGCCTTGTTGGAAGGACTTATCCCACTTGGATTTTGAATTCAAATTAGGGGAATATTCCTTAAAAGATGTCTTGTTGGAGGAAAATAGAGATTTAATAAATCAATTAAATCTATTTTCATGTGCAAGTGGTGAAAGCTAGAGGATGGGACATGAGAGGAGATTAAATTAATTCAAGTTAAATAATTTAATGAAGGGGTTAGATGATGTGACCTATTTGACTTAAATTTGTGGATTTATTTAAATCAAATATGAGAAGAATGTGATAAGGGATTAATTAAATAAATATTTTGATTTATTTAATTGAAAGAGATGATGTTAGATTAAACTAAATAAGGTTTTGATTTATTTAATTTAATATATAGACTTAGGAGATTTAATCAAATAAAATTAATTATTTAATTAAATAGGATAATTAGATCAAAATGGCCAATTTAATTATCAAGAAACGATGACTTAATTAGATAACTGGTTTATTTAATTAAGAGAGGAATATTGATGAATTTAATCAAACAAAGAGATATTTGATTAAATGGTTAGACTGAAGGATGATTCAGGACGAAACGATATTAGTGGTTAGGATCAGATGCACAATGTCAATCAATACATTTTACATGTCTACAATTTTAAATTATTTATTCAAAAATGGAGGAAATGGACAAGTGGACGATAAATAATTCATTTGAATTATTTATTTGAGAAAATGAAAAAAAGAGCAGTTAATTAAATGGGGAGAGATGGAAATTAGGCATCAAATAATTAATTTGAATTAATTATTTAATGGGGAGAGGAATGACACATAATTAAATCTTGACAATTGTTTAATTATAAAAGAATGAAAAGGTCGATTGCATAGACAAATAATAATAATTATTATTTGACTATAGGTGAATGATAAAAAGATAAATAATTAAATAAATAATGATTTATTTAATTATTGAAGAAAGGGAGTGTTAGTGACACAATTAATTTATTAATTGACCAGGATAGAATAGAGATTGGAAGGTGAATTAATTAAATAATTAAAAAATTATTTAATTAATAGAGGAATATGGTGAGGGATAATCAAATAATTAAAATTATTCAATTATCGAAGGACAAAGGCTAAGAAAAATGGCACTCATAGACTTAGGAAATTTTTCAGTGTTTGCATTTTTCCCCTCTTTGACATAATGTGATGTGAACGTCGTGTCAAAGAATGAAAATAAAAATCAGGTTTAGATCATGCCCCAATGTGCCCTAGTGATGAGAATGAGGAATGATGACGAAGAGGGTTGTGATATGCCCCCTCAAGAGGATAGGCAGGTTCAAAGAACACAAATGTGCTCTTGAAATGGATGATAAAACTAGAAGATGAAGGATAGAAGAAATGTTAGCATGGAGAAGATGGATTTTAGCATGGAAAAGGACAAAGAAGATGGAATGTTAGGCAGGAAATGACAAGGAACCAACTTTCATGCTTTTAGATTTATCATCATCGGGCATCAAAAATGTCACAAATGGAACACAAACACCATGGTATGACATAGACAAAGGTGTGCAAGGTGACCATTTGTGAGAGACAAGCAGTCAAAAGACAGGCAAAGGCAAGGAATGCCCCAACTCATACTAAGGACCCAATTATCCCAGTCTTTTTGCCAAGACAAACCACAAACAACAAGCAAAGAAAAGAGGCCATGATCCATAATCATCCCTCTAAATCCATTAATAGGACATCCTTGAGGTAACTAGTAACATGACCCATAACCAATCAAAAAGATAAGGCAAACCAAAACCAACAAAGTGTTTGCCAAAGAGATAGTGTTTTCTAATAATATTGATAAGATTGTTTGGTATGATTGATTAGGTTGACCAAGATGATTGAATTTGATTGATAAGTTGACAAGGATTGATTGATAAGTTGACAAAGGTTGAAATTTTGATTTGATTGACCGTGCCTAGCCTTAGGAAGGACACATCCTGATTAAGGCAAGATTGATTGACCAAAATGTCAAGATTGATTGACTTGATAAAGATTGATTGACAAAGTTGACAAAGTTGATTGATTGTGCCTAATTAAGGCAAGATTTATTGGCAAGGTTGACAAGATTATTTGATTTGACAAAGATTGATTGATTGTTAAGATTGACAAGCGATGTGACAATACTTATTTTCAAGAAAGAAATGTATTTTTTAAGGAAAAGAACACATCTGATAAAGTTGACCAAGTGACAAGTGTTGACAAGGCATCTAACTGCAAGAAAGGCATATCCTACTTAAGGTGAATGACCAAATTGACAAAGTCTAATCTTAGGAAGGACACATCTTGATAAAAGACAAGAGATAAGATTGAATGAGACAAATGACATAATGACCCATTCCTCTAAGATTGATGATCCAATTGATTGGTTGACAATAAGATGATTGATTGATTAAGGGATTTTGTTGGTTATGTATATGTTTGTTGATTCGTGATTTGGTTTGATTGATGATTGCTTGTGGACCAAGAATACAACCAAAGTTGACAAACCCTAAAGGACTGACCTAGGTGGCTTTGGGGGCTCATCGATTGATGACCTTGCCTATGTTATACACATAGAGACCTCATAGTTCGTCACAACTTAGCTTTTCCTTATTTGACAAAAGATTGAGTCATGATTTTATTTGGACAAATCTAAAAGGACTGACCTAATTTTGTAATGTCCCTTCGGTTGTGATCATTTCTATTGACCGTTGGCCTATTCCGGAGACGTGCATTCACAGCGGATAGTGAAATGGGTTTCCTTGTTTGTGGAAGTTGTTGCTTGAGATTTGGAATCAGTGCGGATTCTTTCTAGGATTTTTGAGCTTTCACGATGATACCGATTTGGCATTCCAAAGCAACTTCATGAATTACTATTTTTAGTAAATTCTAGTATTAGCGATTAGACGAGGTTGAGTTGATTCGGTTGGTCTTCTTCTTGAGTTGATTGGTGGCACTTCAATTCTTGGCCAAGAGGCTATTTCTTGGAAGATAAGTATTTTTCATTATAATATTATATTTTTAATATTATACCTTGCCCTAAGCCGATTACAACTTTAATTTGTTTTTAAAAAGGGGAACTTTGAGGGTCCAGGCGCCATGGGGGAGATTAATTATAAATTTAATGTCAAATATTGAGCTTATGGAATGGGACGCCTATTTGAGGGGTTTAACTTTATTTTAAAAAGTGAAATATTTCATTGGAGAAAAAGGACACCATCCTTTGGAGGGAAAAGGTGAATTTGAAATTAGGGTTTGGGCGCCTTCTTGAAGCTTCTAGATGTTTCTCTCTTGTCTATTTAATCAGGCCTCAGCTCTTCATTTGGGATCTTTTGTCTACTACACCGTTATGCTGCTGAATTGTCTTCAAGCACTCACTTCGAGGAAAGCACACCTCCTAGCATTGGCTCATCTTCTTGCTTGAAAGATAGCAACTAGTTGAGAGGAGTTAGCTTATGGTGGAGTTGTTTTGGCATTGTAGTTGAATTTCTTGCTTGCATTTAGTAGATATTCAAAGCATATTGTCATGTTTGAGGGAGTTCTTTGATATTTGCATAAACATGGAAGTAGTTTTCATTCATAAATCAAAAATACAAAAGATATTGTTAGGTGTTCAACATTTCATCTTGTCTCTTGGGGCTGACCCTAGCGCAATTATAGATTTTTTATCTGCTGTCTTTGAGTTTATCTATCAAGTTAGCCCTTTTAAAAGAGGTCATACCATTAATTTTAGCTTTGGGACTTGTGCAAAAAATTTTATGGGTTATTTGGTGGGGTTTTGAGATCTTAGTGCATGGGGCACCCTCATGCCTAGAAACAATTTGCATTGATTTACGTGTCATTAGGAGTAAGAGTGTGAGTGAGATATGAGCATTTGAGTGATGGTTTGTTTGCAGATTTCACCATTTTATGTTGCGGGTCTGATAAATCAGAACTAAGGAAATTGTCCCTTGGGTAGGGATTGAGCATTGAAAGTTGTAGCCGGTCTTTGGAAGACATTCTACTCCGCTACAGCAATGAAGACTTGAAAAACTCTTGATTTAAATGATCTTTCTGATATATTGTAAGTTGTTAGTAGTACTATCAGCCATTCTTCTTTATCTTGCATTTTAGGCTAATTTAGCAATTCCCAGCGAATAAGTGGAAGAGGCTGGCTTGCCGCCTATTTGCTTCAGTTGAGTAGTTTAGGGACCCTCTGACCATATGCTCACCATCACTCAGCGCCATTCTTGGTTAGGGTTACATTCTGTTCATCATGCATTGATCCTCTGACCATATGCTCGTCTGCACAGGCGCATTCTTGGTTAGAGTTCCCTTCAGTTTGCATTTGCATAGATCCTTTGACCAATGCTCACACCTTGCCCACATCGGGATCCTGGTGTACATTCTGGTTAGAGTTACTTTCCGCATCATTTTGGGTTTCTGCTAACCTTAATGTGAATAAGTGTTGAATTATGTCGCATTGCTAAAACAAAAAATTGAGTCAGGTTCATTCACGATTGGTAATAGAGCCATGATTACGCGCCAGCACATGCCCTACAATGATTCTAGGTTATCAGGATGATGACAATGGTTACGGATACTACACCAAAGAGTTAGGCAGAGACAATAGACCACGGCTTTCACTAGTGCGGAAGCGGATACTTTTGAGCTTTGAGAGAAGCGAAGCTTATTGATGGATAAGGGTAAAGAAAGCGATTGAGAATATGTTAGACAAATCTTGGCGGGCCATGGATAGAGGATGCAAGGATGGAAAAAGAATTTTGATGGAATGATGAGATGATGTCTACCGGTTACTTGCTGAGATGGACCAAAACTTCTCAGAACCATACTCTGAATCAAAACCATGCTACAGGAGAAAGCAGTGGGATCAATGGAAACAATGGGAACAATGGAAACAATAGGAACAATGGTAATGGAGGTAGTAGAACCATTGGACAGCATGATGCCATCTCTAGCGGATCAGCCTCTAGACTGCTCTTTCCCACATTCACTCCGAGGGAAGAACAGCAAGTTGAAGCTACCATTCCTTTGGTAGACGATGCCAGGCAAGCCTACATGGAGTATGCCACCCTACCTCCTGATCTTAGAGACCAATGGTCCTTTGATCAATTCTTGAACCAGAGAAACAGAAGATACGGAGGAAGAGCTGATAACCGAGCTTATATGGCTCCTAGAACTGATTTTCATCAAGCCTTAGGGAAGGTAACATTGGCTCACTTCGATGGAAGTGATAAGTGTTCAGCAAGATCGTGGGTTCAGAAGTTAGACAACTACCTTTCACTTCGTCCCATGCCAGAAGAAGATGCCATCAAGTTTGCAACACTTCATTTAGAGGGAGCTGCCCATGAGTGGTGGTACCATGGTTTGGTCACACTTGGCCATAACCTTATCCGAACCTATGGAGAATTCACCAACAAGTTGATTGAAAGGTTCAACACTAAGGATCCTGAAGTAAGATTTCGTGAGCTTGCACAACTGAAGCAACATGGCTCCTTGGACTCTTACATTGTTGATTTCCAGAGATTTTCTATGATGGTGCCCAACATCACCGAAAGAAGATTGGTTGTTTTGTTTTCCGAAGGTCTGGTTGAACCCTTGAAAGGGTGGGTTAAAGCTTTCGATCCACCAAGTCTTGATGAGGCAATCAAGAAGTCTCGAAGTATGGAGTTATCAGCCCCTAGGCCCAAATTTCTGCCTAAGCCTTTTGGCCATAAGAAGGATAAGAGACATTCTTCTAATCAGCACAAGAAGTTTCCACCTAAGTTGACTGAAGAGCAACGTGAACAGCTCAGAAAGGAGGGCAAGTGTTACACATGTTTAGAGCCTTGGACTAAAGGCCATAAATGTCCTGGAAGAGGGCGTTATAATCAAATGGGGACCTATTCTGATTATGAATCAGCATCTGATATGTCTGATCAGCAGTCTTACTTTGGGGACAGCGAAGATGAAAGAGCCACAAAAGAGTCCGATCATGAGCAAGGAGTTGGGGGCCCTATTGCCCCAACTCTCTAGTTTCAAAGAATGAATCTTTCAAAGGTTTGTGGTGAGTTAGGTCATCGTATTGTGCATTAATTGATGATACACTACAAGGGAAGAATCTTCTTGGTAACTGATTCTAAACTTAAGAAGAAGATTTTGATGACTTTTCATGACATTCCACTTGTTGGTCATCAAGGGTACTTCAAGACATATAGGCAGATTCGAGAGAGGTTCTCTTGGAAGGGGTTGAAAGATGATGTTCAGCGTTACATCAAGGAGTGTAGCACTTGTCAAATGAACAAAAATGAGCACTCTCTCCAAGCTGGTCTACTGCAGCCACTTCCCATTCCAAATCAAAAATGGGAAAGCATCTCGATGGATTTCATCACCGGATTGCCTAGGGCTCAAGGCAAAGATTGTATTTATGTTGTAGTGGACAGATTGACCAAGTTCGCTCATTTTTTTGCCATCACTAGCTCATTTTCAGCAGCTCAAGTTGCAGATTTGTTCTTCCATGAAGTGTTTAGATTGCATGGGTTGCCTAAAAACATTGTGAGTGATAGGGACAGCAAGTTCCTAAGCACCTTTTGGCAGGAAGTTTTCAGGATGAGTGGTACAGTGCTTACTCCGAGCACTAGCTATCACCCTCAAACAGATGGTCAAACAGAGATTGTGAACAAATGGTTGGAGGGCTATCTCAAGAATTATGTCTCGGAGCAGCAAAGAGCCTGGGTGAAATGGCTCCACATGGGAGAATATTGTTACAACTCATCTTTCCACATGTCAATAAAGATGTCTCCATTCATGGCCCTCTATAGTTATGAGGCTCCTAGTTTTGCTGATTTGGTGTTTGGCGATAGCAAAGCTCCTCAAGCCAAGGATTGGTTGCAGCAAAGCCAAGATGTTTTGAAATCCTTGAAGGACAATCTCCAAATGGCACAAAATCAGCAGAAAATGTATGCTGATCAACAGCGTATTGAGCGCTCATTTGAGGTTGGTGATATGGTTTATCTTCGGCTTCAGCCTTACAGACAGTCCACACTTAAGAAGAGTGGAGCTGAGAAGCTTAAACCGCGCTTCTATGGGCCATTCAAAGTTGTTAGAAAGGTTGGAGCAGTGGCTTATGAGTTGGAACTACCTTTGAGTAGTAAGGTCCATAACGTTTTCCATGTGTCTCGCCTCAAAAAGGCACTTGGACACAATGTTGTGGCTTCATCACAGTTGCCTCCTTTGGATGAAGAAGGGCAGTTGACCTTGGTTCCTGAACAGATTATTGATTCCAGAGAGCGTTCCTTGAGGAAGAGAACAATCAAAGAATACTTGGTGAAGTGGAAGAATTTACCTTTGGAGGATGCCACTTGGGAGAATGAGGAAGTCTACAACATCGGACTTACACGGTGCTTGAGGCAAACAATCTTGAGGAAGAAACTGACTGTAATGTCCCCTTCTCAGTTGTGATCATTTCTGTTGACCGTTGGCCTATTCCGGAGACCCGCAGGCTACGCGGATGGTGAAATTAGGGTTTCCTAGTTTTGTGGAGGTTGTTGCTTGAAGTTTTGGAATCACGATTGTGGATTCTTTAAGGTTTCAGAGAGCTTAGCGATGGTAGCATGTTCGGTTGGCATTAGAGCAACTTCCTAGAATTTACTATTTTTAGTAAATTCTATTTTGATAGTGGAGCGGAGTTGGAGTTCGATTCAGTTGGTCTTCGCTAACGGTTGAATTCAAATAGCACTTCAGTTTTTGGCCTTGGGTGCATATTTCTTGGAGAGAAGTATTTTCATTATAATATTATATTCTTAATATTATATCCCCCCCCTTGTCTAGCAGTACAACTTTAAGTTGTTTTTAAAAAGGGGACTTAAAGGGTCCAGGCGCCATGGAGAGATAAGTTATATTTTAAAAGTCAAATATTGAGCTCAATTGAAAAGGACGCCTACTTGAGGGATGACTTTATTTAAAAAAAAGTGAAATATTCAACAAGTGAAAAAAGGACGCCATCTTTTGGAGGGAAAAGGTGAATTTGAAATTAGGGTTTTGGGCACCTTCTTGAAGCTTCTAGATGATTCTCTCTTGTCTATTTAATCAGGCCTCAGTTCTTCATTTGGGATCTTTTGTCTACTACACCGTTATGCTGTTGAATTGTCTTTAGGCACTAGCTTAAATACACCTCTAGCATTGGCTCATCTTCTTGCTTGAAAGATAGCAACTAGTTGAGAGGTTAGCTTGTAGTTGGGTTGTTTTGGCATTGTAGTTGAGTTTCTTGCATTTAGTAGATGTTATTCAAGCATTTTGTCATGTTTCAGAGTTGCTGATGTTGCATAGCTGTAGGCAGTTTTCATTCATAAATCAAAAATACAAAAAAGATATTGTTTTGGGTATTCAACATATCATCTTGTCTCCTTGGGGCGACCCATCTTGCAAATTTATAGATTTTTATCTGCTGTTTTGGATTTTATCTAGCAAGTTCGCCCTTTTAAGAGGGCCGTACCATTCTATTTCAGCTTTGGGATTTGTGCAAAAAGTTTAAGGGTTGTTTGGTGAGGTTTTGAGATCTTGTTTGGGGCGCCTTTATGCCTAGAGCAATCTGCATTTGATTCCTCGTCATTAGAGCAAGAATTGAGTGAGATATGAGTATTTGAGTGAGGGTTTGTTTGCAGATTTCACCATTTTATGTTGCAGGTCTGATAAATCAGAATTAAGGAAATTGTCCCTTTGGTAGGGATTGAGCATTGAAAGTTGCATTTGGTCTTTGGAAGACATTCTACACAGTTGCAGCAATGAAGACTTGACAAAGCTAGTTTAAATGAAATTAATACGATGTATTGTAAGGCATTGAAGTAGTACTAGAGCTATTCTTCTTCTGCATTTTAGGCTATGTAATTCCTTGGAATAAGTGTAAGAGGCTGGCTTTGCAGCCTATTTACTTTCAGTTAGTAGTTAGGGACCCTTGACCATATGCTTTCGCCATCACTAAATGCATTCTTGGTTAGGGTTACGATACATTCATCATGCATTGATCCTCACGACCATATGCTGGAAATGCACTTGCAGGGGCACATTCTTGGTTAGAGTTCCTTCGATGCTGCATATGCATTAGATCCTCGACCAATGCTCACCTTGCCCACATGGGATCTGGTGTACATTAAGTTAGAGTTACTTTACGCTCGTTTTGGGTTTTATACTTTAACCTTAGCAGTGCGTGTTGAATTGTAATGCAGCATTGCTGAAAACAAAAAATTAGTGCGGTTCATTACAATGTCTCGAGGACATTTAAGATGAGTCTTGCCTAAGTAGAAAATCTCGCCAGAACAATGTAGTTTGACCACTCTAACACAAAATAACTCACAATCAGATTCAAATTTTGTTTTTGGATGTTTTTGAAGTTTTTTGTTTTTTTGGATTTTGATGTTTTCTGATTTTTTGGATTTTGATTTTTTTATGATTTTTTTGGATTTTTGATGATTTTATGATTTTTTTGGATTTTTGATGATTTTAAAGGGATTGATACCATTTAGTGTTTCCTAGGAAGACATAAGTCAAGGAATTTCCCCTGGTCAGGTACAAGATCAATTTATTATGTGCAAGGGGATCAATGGATGAAAGGATGATCATGAAAGCAAAGGATGCTAAATTTTGGTGGTTCCTAGGCCATGGAAGGATAATGAAGTTTATTATGAACAAGTGTCATGTGCCAATGGAGGAGTGGAAAGGATAGAGGACCAAGTAGAGTGACAATAGACAAAGGAGCATAGACTGACTACACATGGCGCCTGTTTGCCAGGTTTTCACCATGGTACTTATCCAAAGCACCATCGAAGTGGTTTTCAATTTTGGATGAATTATTTCTCTTTACTATTTTTTTGATTTTTTCTATTTTTTCTATTTTTTTGTCATCACCAAGACACCTGTTTGTCAGGTTTTCATCAAGGTGACCATTTTTTTGATTTTTTTTTATTGATTTATGAAAGTACAGCTATGGAAATGACAATATGATCAAATCTATGAAAATAAGACTATGAAGTTTATTATCAAATCTACAAAGATGTGACTATTATGTTGTTTGACTCAGGTTCACCAATGTAAGATGGGGTTAGAGAATTTCTAGCCTAGATAAAGTGACAACCAACACTTCGAAGCTACAAACCTCATCAAAACAAGAGAAAACAAACAATAAGGAAAATGAAATGCATTCACAAATAAACACTCCCTAATGTAGTTGCTTCACTTCTCTTGTCTCTCCTATTTCTCTTTTTGCAATCTTTGCCCTCAGATTTTGAAGTAGATTTGTGCAAATAATCTACAAATTATAAGTAGAAAGTTATAGACAAAATGACTATTGAGTTGAAAATGGGAGAGGAAGGTTGCTTTTATAGACAACCATTCGAACAGACAACTGAGATCGATCTTTTAGAAAGATTCCAAGATCGACAGATGAAAATGGGTGAGAGGGAGGTTGCAAAATGGATGGCCAAGATTGAAATTCTAGAAAGACGCCAAGATCAATGGTTGAGAATTGATGCAACCAAAATATGTCATTCATGGAAGAGTTATGATGTCGACAACTATGATGCCCAACAACTATGACATAAATGAAGGCTATGACATAAATGAATGACATGACATCTTTGACCAAAGAGGCATAAATAGTTTATTGTAAATTATGTATTAAAAAATGGAGGAAATAGACAAGTGGAAGATAAATAATTCATTCGATTGAGAAAATGAAAAAAAAGATCATTTAATTAAATCAATTTGCAAAATCAATTTAATTAAATGGGGAGAGGTAGAAATTAAATTATTTAATGGGGAGAGGGATGGCACATAATTAAAAGAATGAAATGACTATATATGGATCAGGATATTCAGAGATTGGAAAGTGAATATTTATTTAATTAATAGAGGAATATGGTCAGGGATAATCAAATAATTAAAATTATTCAATTATCAGTGATGACACTTGTAAACTTAAGACATTTTTTAGTGTTTACATATAGGTTAAAGATTTTTATATGAAATTTATTTGTTTTCTTCCATATTTTGTAAATTTTGGTATTTTCTTTTGTATCCTTTCTCGCAGCGAATGCAATGGAGGTATAGGTTTTTAGCTTCAAAACTGTAAATTGGTTGAAGTCTTGATTTTCTATCATCTAAGGTTCCTAACTGGTATGCTATCTTTCATTGTTTTAATTCCTGGGATTTTCTGTTATCGTGGATTTTACCTCTTCCAACATTGTATGGAAAGAAAAATCTAGCCACAGAGCGGGCTTAAAGATCACACACTAAGGTTTGACTTCCTACATGGCTCTGGGTCCCACTCTTATACTGTTTGGTTGGATTCTTTGATTCATTTTCATCTTTCGTTTCCCGTTTTCTTTTCCACTGCACTCCTTTGACTCTCTAACAGTCACAATCACTACAAATTCCACCCAATGTTGTCACACTCATTGATAATGAAAGTGACGGGTTAAGTTTGAATTTAAATTTTGAATCTTCCCCTCCTGCTCAAGCAAAAGTAGCAACAGGAGGATTTCCAGTGCAAGATTTCTAGAGAAACTCCATCTACAAAGCATGTCACAGAAACTGAAGCAAATTTGGTGTACTCATAACTTGTGCCAAGATTGGAGCTTTGGAACAGAGTGTGGACATCCATCA
>VDFB02055148.1:0-27044 GCA_007258455.2 Sequoia sempervirens
AGCAAGTATAGATCAATGATTAGAGGGTTGTTATACCTAACTAATACTAGATCGAATATCATGCATGCAGTTTGTCTTGTGGCTAGATTTCAAGAAGATCCTACAGAGTCACATATTGCAGCAGTGAAGAGGATATTCAAATACTTGAAGGGCACTCTGGAACATGATTTATGGTATTCAAAGGATACTGATTTTTCTTTGAGTGCTTATATAGATGCAGATTTGGCAAGATGTGTTGATGATAGGAAAAGTAAAAGTGGTGGTCCATTATTTCTTGGATGCAGATTGGTGTCTTGGCTAAGCAAGAAGCAAGATTTAGTGTCTTTATCTACTGCAAAAGCATTATTGCAACAACATCTTGCTACACACAGGTGTTGTGGATGAGGAAAACCTTGACGGTTATCAGAGTTGTATATGATGAACCAATTTCTATCTTTTGTGATAATAAAAGTGATATTAACATTTCAAAGAATATGGTGATGCACTTAAGGACAAAATATATCTCAATCTGGTATCACTTTTTGAGAGAGAAGGTTGTAGAGAATGAAGTGAAGCTTGAGTATGTGCCTACAAAGGATTAGGTTGTTGATATATTCACTAAGGCTCTTCCTAAGGATAATTTTTAGTATCTCCACGAGAAGTTAGGGGTTATTACCCCTCCTTCTTTGAACTAGATGCATAGGGATATTCATCAGTCCAGTGGATCTCAGGATTCATTCCTTGTTTTGGAATGATGTTGGAGGCTACCTCTCAGGGGGAGTAGGTAGTGGCATTGTTGGTTGTTGCTATTAGGGGGAGTTAGTGTTGGTGTGTAGGTTGGTGTTGTCCTTTGTTAGTTATGTACAATGGTTGTTGGTTGGTATAGTGTGTTGTGTTCTCCTAAGGGGGAGTATGTAGAGTGGTGAAAAGAAAAGGGTAGTTGCAGAGCAGTTGTTGTCCCTTATAGATATTTCCTTTGGGGGAAGAGAAACTATGTAAGTTTGATGTCAAAGTGGGAAATTAGTGCAAATGTGTTGCCCTTTTCCATTGATTTCAAAGGGGGGAGAGAAAATAATGTGAAAAATAATTAGTTGAGAGTAAAGGAGAGTATGATGTAAAGGGAGAAAGAGAAAGAGTACTTGTTATGGATCAGTGTGCTTGTGATCAAAGCTATTATGTTTTGTTGTTGATGTTTTTTCACATCATGTGTTGCCATCAATGAAAAAAGGGGAGATTGTTGCAAGTATGAGTATTTGGTGGTATCATTGATTTCAATGGACTTATATTTGTGTTGTCATTGATGTCAATTGGTGATGGTTGAGAAGTTGTCATGATGCTTTGATTAGTTTCATTATGTTGTCATTAGTAAGTGTTACTGTCAACCTCTAGTGTTGCTTTGATAATCTTCTATTTGTGGGTATTACTTAAGTTGTGATGGTTAGAGGTATTCATAGGTGTTATATCCAAAGTTTCTTGGTTTGGATAGTTGTGCATAAGTTGTGTTCACCAGTGTGTGAACTGTGTTGCAGTGTTGTTTAGGAGAAATGGTTTTGCTTCGTATTTCTCCACAGTTTGGTTTCTAGTCTCGTGGTTCTAGGAGTATGTTTATAAGGTTCATATCTACCTTTAGTTGATTTTTTTTGTAGTTTGGTGCTTTACATGTTGAGTTATTGAGTTACAATGTGTGTAGAAGATTATCTGGGTGTATAGGATGAGTTTTTTCTTCAAGTGAAATTTGTTGCGAAGGAATTTGTTGGATTTTAGGGTGTTTGTGGAATATTCTAGAGATTTTGTTCAAGTGTTGTGTGTGGTCCACGAGTCATCTTTGGATCATAGGAAACGTGTACTTAAATGTTAATGGTGTTTACATAGGTTCAGCCAACCTTGGGTGTTTACATTAATTACAATTTTTCTTCGGTGATTATGGAAGCGTGTTGTGGTGTATATGTATGATTTGGGTTTTAGTTAAGATGTGGTGTGGTCTGCTTTCATTCCTTTCCACTGCGAGAATTCTCAGTGCCGCCCTAATTTGAATTTGCACGGTTGAGGTGCATAGTCGACCTTGGAGAATGTTCTCAAGGTTGAGAAAGGTATAAATAAGTGCTATGTTGATGGAAGATTGTGTGTAGTGTGAGATGCGAATTGTAGAGTTGTGAAGTGCGAATTTGTGAAGTCATTGAGAGCTTTAATGAGTTAGACTACTAGAAGCAGTGAGCAGAAGGTGTCTACAATCTTCAGAAAGGCTGCGAATGTGTTGGTGATGCTATGGTGGACTTTTCCATTGCATTGAGATGTATTTCTCACTGTAACATTCTTCTTTTCTTCTTTTATGTTAATCTGGTAGTGAGCCATTGGTAGTGAACCCTTCATTCTTTTGGGCAGTGAGCCCTCCGACAATGAACCTATTGTATCTGGTGTTGCAATTACTTTATATTGTGAGCTAATCCTCAATGTGGCTTTTCCCTTCTTGGGTTTTCCACGTAAATTTGGTGTTCTATTGTGCATGGTGTTGATGTGTTTTCAGTTTTTTTTATTTGCTTTCATGAGAAATCATTCTAATAGATTAAAGATTATTAAGTTGATGTGGATGTGAATGTTTATGAGGGTTTTGATGTTTTAATGTACAACTGATTCAACCCCCGCCCCCTCTCAGTTGTCTTGTGCATTCAACAGGGAGGGGATTCAAGGAGAAACTCATCCATCAAAGAGGAAGAAAGGGACTCCTTCACCACAACTTGACATATATTATGTTTGTGGAGATGACCTGATGCAATTTTGTCTAAAAATTCACCATGATCATGTGAGCCTTGCCATGATAATGTCCTTGATGTCATGAAGTTTCAAAACCTATAGACTTTGAGATATATGTTTTAGGACCTAGGGTGCTAAGGAGCACCTTAGGGAGTTTGTTGCTAGCTAGTTCAAGTATGAAACTTTCTTAACTTCAAGTCAAATGCTTTTATTAATTTTTATGATTTGGAGACACAAAAAATGCAATATGCTTATGTGAAGTGTTTATCAATGTTGATGATATTATTGAATGCTACTACTTGATTTGAAATAGTCTCAAGATTTGTATAATGCTTATAGATGTCCAAAGATTAATTCTAACACCATAAAGCTTGTCCTTAAATTTGATATTTTAAGAGTTAAATTCAAATATTTTAACACCT
This sequence comes from Sequoia sempervirens, assembly GCA_007258455.2. Classification (NCBI taxonomy): domain Eukaryota; kingdom Viridiplantae; phylum Streptophyta; class Pinopsida; order Cupressales; family Cupressaceae; genus Sequoia; species Sequoia sempervirens. The sequence goes on from VDFB02055148.1 coordinate 3,153, forward strand.
TGAAATAAATAGAAAACAAAATTTCATATACATATATAAAATCATATTTATGTGATTATGACATATTTTAAAAATGTAATAGAATTGTTTAATGTGACTTATAACTAATGTCCAATTTATTCAAAAAATCCATACCGAATAACATGTGCGTTGACCGCAACACAGCCAGCTGTTGACATCCAAACAATTTAAATATTATGAATATTTAAAATTAAAAAGTATTAAAATAGCCATATTATAATAGCAAAATTAAATCCTTTTTCGGGCGAACTAATTGAATCTTGTTTGGGATTTGATTTGCATGGATTTGGTATATTTTTATTATTATTAATGTTAAATGGGAACGGAAAGTCCTTCGCCCACAAGTAAATGATGGAGTCGACTTTTTTTTTAAATTTTAAAATGAAATCGAACATATTTATTATTTTTTAATCGATTCGAGTAGTTATCATGTGGGATGACGTGTTAAATTGTTTGTTATTGGAAACTAATGACGTTGGATTTTATTCTATTTGTTGTTCTAAAAGAAAGTTTCATAATTTTCTAAAATTCTACTTGTTGGATTTTGATGTTAAGGAGGTTTTTTTTTTTCAAAAGTTGAATATTAATATGATGAAATACAATCAATTGAATTTTTATAATAGTCACACACTTCTTCAATCTTAATAGTTAAGATCAAATCTTTTACATTTCTTGTTTGAAAAGTAATAATAATAATAATTATAGAAGAATATTTTTCATTTCATAAGAAATAACTTATATCAATCTTGTTTAAAATTGGAAGCTTTATAAGAAAAAGATGATAGAAAGCAACAAGTCATGTTGAATGTACGGAGAATATGCTGTATTTTATTCATTCATGGTGTGATTGCTGATAGAGGCAATGTTAGGAAAACAAGCTTTCATGATCAAGTATGAAAAATGCATCTGTTTGATTTGTCACTTGACACCATATAGAAGTAAAACACATGATAATGGGTATTTAACAAAAATCGATGATACAACTTGATATTAAATATCCTATACTTGTAAACATCTAGTTATATTTCTCTCATTATACTATATGCAATACATGCATTTATCATCAATTGGGTCTTCCACAATATGCTAACAAGTCTCATGTGTGAATGGTGCACTTTACATGTGGATGTGTGGGTAAAAGATGCTAGCTCGTAAGTGTCGATTGTACTACATTATAAGTGGTGGTAGATGTTGAGCTTGTATTATCCTAGTTAGATGGTAGGAATATGTGACATTAGGTGTGACAACATGTTTGATGTGTATGGAATTCAATTGGTTGTGCGAAGAAGATGCATGTGCACCATCTATGGGGTTATAAAAAATGTAGATAAATTGCAAGAGCTTGGTAATGTTGCTATTGAAGTTGACATGTGAACTCTTAAATTGGTATTGGTATAATTGAAAAGTACATGAACAACTATCATGTGTTAATTTGCATAAAACCTATTGTAATCAATGCTTGCATATATGTGCATCAACCAATTAGGTGATTACAATATAATGTGTCCTACTTTTTGGCCTAAGAAGATGGAATGTTGAAAATTGTATACCATTACAATTTCACTCTATATTTTGTGTTCACGTTTGTGTACATTCCCTTAGTATTTTTGTAGGCTCTTTTCAACCCTTGCATTGGTCATTTTCCTACTCAAGATACTCAAACCACCTTTCTTGTGGTCCCATTTTGATATCAACTTTGTGTTAGCTCTATCTTTTTTTAGTGTCTCATCATTTTTGAGTCTAAATGTTTTAGACACTAGCACATAGTTTAGATATTTGTGCATCATGTATCGTGCTAGCATCCCATGACAATTTTCATTTAGAAGCATTTTTTTGTATTGTTCCACTTTTCACCTTCTTAGGTCAATAAAAATAGGTTGGAACAATATCAAATAGCTCTTCAATAGCATTCTCTTGCCTCCTCTTCTCATATTTGAATTTATTTTTTGTATTTTAGCTTTCTCTCTCTTGGCTCTCTTACACTCTCAAGCTCGACAAATTCATACAACACTCTTATAGTCGTCTCCTTTAGCTTTCTTCTTCGTGTTCTTGGCTTCATTAAGCCTTTGTAGGTGATATTATTCTTGTTTCTTATTGTTATTGCAAGCATTTCAATTATTGTGCACCTCAACGCCTTGGGATTATCACATCCTATCAATCTCTCATTTTAATCATTCCATTTATTTCTAGATGCACTTAGATTAAGAACACACTATTTCTTTTATATATCTATCTATTGGCTATTGTAGAAGTAGAAATACCAAAGTAGGGATTTGATGGAGGAAAAGCACCAAATAGCCTCAATTTTTTATTTTCTTTGATCACAGGTATTGTGAGGACACTTGACCATATGAATATTTGCAAGTGTTTTGTTGTTTTTAAATTTATTTCTATTTTTTATTTAAATCATATTATTTAGGTTATTGAACTTTATATGTTCATTGTATGGAATTTTTTCGTGTGTTCTCCACGTTTCTGGTTTTACAAATTAGGTGAACTACAAGAGTAGATTTTTGTGATTTTTGGATATTTTCTTACATTTTTTCATATAAACAACAATGAGACATGTGAATGTCTATGCAACATGCTAGCATCTTGGGTATTAACTTACTCCTTTTGATGACAAGTTCTTCTTTTCATTCTTTTCAACTCTATAATTAAATTTTGCAAATTTTTATTTTATTCTCTAAAAAATAGTTTTTTATTGTTCAGCTTCCTTACATTATTCTAGACAAACAAAACTCTTTCATTTAAAATAGTTTTAAGATTATAGTTTAATTTTGTTAAATATTAGCAAACTAGTTTCAATCCTAATGTAAAAGTAAGGAAAATCATTTGGCTAATACATTTGAGCTAATTCACCAGTTTTCCTTTTTATATTGAAGACAACTTAAATTAGCATTTTAAACTATTTTCTTAATTTTTCTACTTATAGCTATCAAATCATTAATATTTTGAAGATTATTTGAATTGGCATTTTTTTTTCAAAATCTAAACATATATATATAAATTTTTTATAAAAAATATCATTTGTCCTATTTTTATTATTTTTTAATTCTAGGACAAAAGGTTGGGTTTTTGAAGTGGCCCAAACACTTTTAAAAAATAATCCTACAACAAGAACAATGAGTCTCACAATATATTAGACAAAGTAAGGAAAAACAATTAGCAAAGAGATAGTTGATCACTAGCCAAACAACGACAATAAAAACTACTTAGATTATGAAGGGAAGTTGACCCTAATACAACAAGATGACACTTGCACAACACAAAACCACAATTGAGATATTAGGAAATTATTAAAATGGGCACATGACTCAGAAACATATTTGGGAAGACTTCTCCTCCTTCATTGAACCTACATCCAATAGACCTCATTTACGAAATCATCAAATTAAAAGGGAGAAAAAGGCTCAATTGTTAGGATTAAGGCACGTCAACCACCTTGTAGATCCTAACATCCTTGGAAAGTGTCTCTAGGAACTTAGGGTGCATATTGGGAAAATATTTTGTAATATTAATTCTCACCATTGTTTGTAGTATATTCATAAGGGGTGACTGATCCACTAGCAACAATAAAGGGGAGTTGCACAGACATAAATATTTAATATTATTTCCCCACATGTGGATGCCTACAAAGGGATAATAAAAGATAAGAAGACCAAAAAATGAGTGACTGTTGGGATTCTCCAAGTGGGATCTTGGAATGAGGCAACAAAATTGTCTCTTGGTATTCCATCATTTATTACATTTAATGTAATGTTTATCTCTCATGTTTGGGTGCCCAAGTTCGAGGGAAAGTATTGGAGCCAAAATCAGTGTCTTTTTGCATTTTGACAATGTATTCCAAGGGTTGGGGTTGTTTGGAATGAAGGGTCATCTTTGGGAGCCTTGTTTGGGGCTTAAGATGTCTTCACACATCTATAAATTCAATCTCTTCGATGTAGAAAAGTTGAGCCACTATTGCATGTTGAGTTCCATTGTAGGTGCAAGGATAGGTTAAGGCGTAAGGAGGTTTTTTATAGGTGCATAGGTGCTGCCATGGTGGAGGAAAAGAGGAGAATAGAAGTGATTGTATTACATAATCTCATTTATTTGAAGATTAATGCATACTTGGCCTCTCTTCTAAGTGTGGTTTTCTTCCCGCAAGAGTTTATCCACGAAAATCTTGTGTTATGTGATGCTCTTTTGTTATTCATTTGTATCTCATTGTTGCTATCTTATGGTGATGTTATTCTTTATATATTTTGTTATAAGTTCAAATAATTTGGTGTAATTAAGTGTGTTATGTTGGATAATTTTTAGTATCATTAAGAAGATGGATCTAATCAAGGTAATTTTGAATTAAGGCAACTTAATTTTTAGATTTTTACATATAAGTTTCAGATTTTCATGTTGCTATAATCTAAGTCTTATATCTCATCCATTCAATTAATATTTGGATAGAGATTGAATTTTCAACCATTGGTATAAGAACCTATTCATTTCTCATCATTTGGTATTAGAGCTTAAGGTGAACTAGGTTCTAGGTATGGGTATGTGCAGGATCATCAAGGAAAAAATAGGCCCTTAAGTGGCAAAAAAATCAGAAAAATTAGAGTTATGCAACTTGGCGTAAAAATTTGAATAAGTTATCTATATTATTTCAAAAATATGTAAGAATAGAATATGTAACAAATTGAATTTAGTTTCTAAACTACTAGGTTTATTTTATTTTTTTAAATCTATTTGGTGAAAATTTGAAATTTCAATGTAGTAGTACTTAAAAATTTAGGAAAAAATAAGAAGTAGGTGTCTATCGACCACCCTAACCACAATAAAATGATAATATTTTTTTATAATATTTTAGACATAAGTAGAGGACTCATGTCTGATGTGATGTATATTTTTGTAATTTTTTTCCAAGCAAATAATTAATTATGAATTTTTATTACAACTTTTAAAACATATAAAACTCATATGTTTGACCACCTTAACTTGGTCAAAACTTCATGAAATTCAATTTTTTAATCCTATAGTATGTGAAGCATAGAATGTGACATGTTTTGGATTCAAAAAATGTGATATTGTTTGAAAGCTATATTTATGTTTTTCATTCAGCCTATCAATCAGGACTTTAGTTGTAATTCAAATAGAAAATGAATAATAATTATTTATTAAATTCAAAGTAAAACATAATTTATATTGGTGGAAAGCTAAGAATCTCCTTTAAAAACCCTTTTCGTTTCATCAATTTTGGGTAAAAAGAAGTCATCAGCCACATACCCTACACATACCCATCATATCACCATTTTTTGGCCCATCATGATCCTGCACATACCTGTATTCCTTATTTTTTATTTCTTAGCTTGAAAATATTGTGGGAATTTTCTAGAAGGAATTGAAGGTTGTCAAAAGGCTTTTGGGACTGTAATGAATGTTATATGATTTAACTTTATTTTGCATATTTTTGAGATTGGAAACCATGGATATTATCAATATGATGTATGTTAGGCATGAAAAGCTCATGATTATGGATCTTTATGGAGTTGGTTATGTTTTGGTAACCTGGAGATCTTTCTTAAAAATATGTATATCCTCTTATTTGATGGTTTTATTCCTTTACCTTGTTGTCATGTGCAACGACAAGTTGTTCATGTTGGATGGGCAGTGACATCCTAGAGTCACATGGAGAAACACTCTTGATTTCAACTACAAAATGAAGTTCTTATGTTGGCTTCATGGTTTTTTCCCTTGGTTACATGAAAGAATTGGAAGATAAGACACAAACCTCTTTGTGAGTTATGGAGTTGATATGTTATAAACTCTTGGACAACTTGGTTTCTCCTATTGGGTTGCAATTTACTTTTGTTTTTAGTTGATGGTTTGTAGATTTGTGCTTAAATTGCATTATTCATATTACATGTTTGATGTGATTGATTGGATGTTTGAATGGATTTCAGATTTATAGAGATGGTTTTACATGTTATCTAAAATAGTTGGTATGTAGATTTGTGATGAGACTATATTCAGAGTGTTTGGGATGAAGATAGTTATAGGTTTGTATGGATGCTTGAAGGGTTCTTATTTATCTATGGTTACTCCTATGTGGGTGTTTTTTGGAAAATTAGATCTAGCATTGATTTTGGTGTTTGAGTCTTGGAAATCCACATACATGTTCATCTCTATTTTTCAAGATACTGATGTGGGGTTGAATCTATTTTTCAATTATTTGAGATTTGAGCATTAATTATGTATTTCTCCTTTGAGATGTTGTATATGTGTAGATCTTGTAAAATTATCTAATGTGGATTCTATTTTGTAGGCCATATTCTTGGTCACTATTAGATGGTTATTGGGAATTTACCTAATATAGTTGTTCATTTGAATCTTTAGAAGTAGTTTATGATGCATGGGGAGCTTTGTTCACTTTGAGTAGAGTGTTGGCAATGATATTTATCATGATGCCATGTATACCTTAGTATTGCTTTCAATGAGAGATTTATACAATTACATAATGTTTTCTTTCTTCTTTGCTTCAAAATTTTGGTTCTAAACTGTTGTTGTTGTAATGTACAATGAGCCATGGATAATATTTGATTAGAAGATGGATGACCTTTTGTAATGGTTGTTGGTGTCATAATGAGCTCTTGGATTCTACACTTAGATTGTAGTGAGAGTTTTGACATATTTGGTTCTATTGACAAAGGATGTGTAGCTATTGTATCTTCTTTTTTTGGAGATTATGGTTGTACTTTACCTTTTGAGAGCTCATGGTATTGAGTTCTTTGATCGTGTTGAGGCCATGAAGGATCTTCAATTAGGATATGGTTATCATGATGCTGTGAAGCTTGGTTAAATAGTTTAGTGGGAGCTTTGGTAGTGATGTTGATTCATCATTGGATGGTTATGTGATCTCCTAGGAGGGGATGCTAGATCATGATGTCACATGATATGTTCTTGATTCTATATTTGGAACTTTTACAATGGTCTTGTTTGGTTCTCTTTGGTTTTGAGTATTTATCATTTTATTGGAGCTTCATGATTTTGTAGGATTGCATTTGAAGTTGGCATGAATTGTTTGGCGGATGCTCATGGAGACTAGAGAGACTTGGGTGAGGCTAAGAGATCTCTTATTTATGGGATTGTATGTTGAGATGGTCACTCTTTGATGGGATTTTAGTAGAAAGACCAAGGATTCTACACCTGGTTATGGATCATGTGGATCCATTATGGACCTAAAGAGAATATTTTCATTGTTTGGTGTTTTGTTCACAAGACAATTGTGTATCTTGCTCTTGGTCTACTCAGTAGGTGAATAATCTAAGAGGTATTTCCCACTTGAATATGCGATGCATTCTTTATTTTGTATCTTGTCTTCTCATACATGATTTAGTATTGAATACAAATATTCTGAAGACTTAAAGAAGAAGATGCATGGTTATATGGATTTTTGTTGTTCTCCTTGTTTTGGTCTTGAACTATGGTTCTAGTTTTGAGGACTTATTTAGAGAGGTACAAGAAATGGTGTGTTGCTTTAGGCATGTTCCCTTTGTTGTGGGAATGATTGGTTGGTTTGATCTACCTTTGGTATGAGAGGTTTACATCTATTGCTGCCATGTTTTCATTTGATTTGAATGTTAGATGTTGATATTCTTTCAATTTAGGAATGGTGAAGGAGATCTTATATTACACAACTTGGTACATGTTATTGTGGAATAAGGATATGGTTTGATTTGTAGGTTCTCTCTTTGGTCGTAGTATTCTTCCTAGATGTGTGTATTGACATGGTTGAGTGTGAACAACTTGGGAGAGCTACATGGAGACTAGTGGTGAGAGAGGTATTGCAACATGTACTTATTTGTAGGATTTGCACATCATATGTTTTTCCTAACCCTATATAATAGAGGAATTAGCCACATTCTCTATGTGAAGTGGTATTTAAGTATACTTGGTATGCCTTCATATATTTTCAGATTTGACATTACTCATGCATTAGAATTTTCTAGATATATATTTGGTTATCCTCTATGATATCTTAGTTTGTTGGTTATTGATGTCATGATGATTTTGCATGTTTTATTAGATTTGGATCTACGATTTCAATGTTAAGTGGGGGGTATGTGTAGGATCATGATGGGCCAAAAAGTGGTGATATGATGGGTATGTGTAGGGTATGTGGCTGGCAATTTTTTTTTAACCCAAAATTGATGAAACGAAAAGGGTTTTTAAAGGAGTTTCTTAGCTTTCCACCAATATAGATTATGCTTTACTTTGAATTTAATAAATAATTATTATTCATTTTCTATTTGAATTACGAATAAAGTCCTGATTGATAGGTTGATTGAAAAAAATCTATAGCTTTCAAACAATATCACATTTTTTTAATCTGAAACATGCATCACATTCTATGCTTCGCATACTATAGAACTAAAAAAAAAATTGAATTTCATGAAGTTTTGACCAAGTAAGGTGGTCAGACAACATATTCTATTCTTACATATTTTTGAAATAATATAGATCATAACTTATTCAAATTTTTATGTCAAGTTGCCTAACTCTGATTTTTCTAAATTTTATCGCCACTTAAGGGCCTGTTTTTTCCATGATGATCTTGCACATACCCTGGGTCCTCCTTAGAGTTGTAAAACTTATTTTTAAAAAAAAATTCTATACTAAGTCATCAACCTTGAAACCCAACTAACTATTTGGATTTCTTGGTGCAATAGAGTCATCCAATGTACATCTCACTTCCTCCACATCTGTGGTCACCAAATGGAAAACTTTTAGCATTGTGTATATGAGGCCACAACCTCAAACCTCCATCTAGCCACAATAGTGCTCAAATAAAATCCCCTCTCTCCTATTTTACAAGTTAGTGTGGTAGAATTGAGATAATAGAAGTAGATTACAAATAACTACTCTTTTAAAGATGCTCAAATCAAGACAAAAGTACATTGGCTTAAAATGTGAGATAGAGTTTCCATAGATTTTTTTCAATCTCTTATATCTTGTCACACCTCTCTTGGAATAACTTAGTAGATCAAGGATGGTCAAGCCATTCTCAAAGAGTTATCAAATATTCTTCATGCTCTTCTCAAAAATTATGAATAAGTGTTCATAGTCTAAAAAAACTCTCCTAGATGGGGATTATTCCCTTCAAGAATGCCTCTCTAGGTTGTTCCTTGTTAGCTTTTTTCCTCACAACAATTTTTTTGTGATCAATTTTTATTTATTGTTGATCTTAAAGAGGCTATTCACACCATGGCCAATGACAAGTCTTCTAGTTGTGACGGCTTCCCTTATGAATTCTATAGGGCCTTTTGAGCTTGTATGGGTGAGGACATACATGAAGTTTATCTAGAAGATTTCTACTCCAAGTCCTTAGAGAAATTCATTAATAAAAGAAACATTAAGCTCATACATGTATGGATGGAGATCTAGAAGGTGTCTACAACTAGAGGCCCGTCACTTTTCTCAATGTGTCATACAAGATCATTAATAGATCTTTGGCTTTGAAGGTGCATCATCTCCTTCCATAAATTGTGCTACCAATGCAAGTTGGTTTCATAGTATCCTGATATATACTAGATAATATCATTGCAACCTCAAAAGACACATGGAATGGGCTCGACGATCACAAAAAAAGTATCTATGAACTTAAAAAATCATTTTCCAAGGTCCATGTGATCATGTTGAATGGCCTTTCATTCCGACCATGCTTCAAGCTCTGTGATCTAGGCTTTATTTCTTCCAATCTATTACCATGCCCTTTGTTGATATCTTTGTTTGCATCATTGTCAATGGTTACCAATATACTGCTTTTAGGCTCTTTTTCTCTATTTTCGAAGGTTGTTCCTTACATTCCCCACCCTCTGTCTTCCAAGGCTTTGGCTACCTCCTATCCCACTCTATGTATCAAGGATTGGTCAAAGATGTTTCCTTTCCAATTCATTGGTTCAGCTTGTTAATAGCCACTTTGTATATTACTTAAGTTCCTCACTCTCATTGAAGAGGAGAAAAATATCAAACAACCATCAAATGCTTGGAGATTTTCTATAATTTCTTTGGTCCATCCATTCAATGACTCAATGTTATAGAAAGTCCTTTCTTGCTATTGTCTCTTGGCTAAATTTATTTGGATATAAATAGATTGGTCATAGAGAAATTTTTATATTCTTGGGTATTCCCTTTTCTTTCTAGGATTCACAAGTATCCTTATGACAAGTGGTTATTTTTATTATTGAAAAAAATATTGCATACTCGATCATGAAATCCCTATCTTTGGCAAAGAAAATTCAAGTTTGTTCCAAGATTCTTATGCCCATCCATGTTTATTATTCTACATGTTGGGCTCCTTCTAAAGCCTCTTACATGAAGTTGAAAAATCTTCTCCATGATTTTCTTTGGGCTTCCTCAAAAAAATACAAGGGTTTTCATTAGGTTGCTTGAGAATTATGTTGTTTCTCTCATGAATTTGGAGGTTTAAAGCTTTTATTCACTTAACAACAAGGTTCGGTGCTTTGTGCCAAATGGATTATTCATGCTCTTATCAAAGACAAAGCTTAGAAAAATTTGGTTCAAAATTTTATCTCCTCTCGACATCTTGATGGAAGGCAGGTGCTTGGAAAGGGATTGGTTTTCAAACCCTTCTCACCATGAAGAATGTAGTTTGTGTTGAAGAAACTTTGTTATCAAAAACATTTGGAGAGCCTAGGAAACTATGAAACACTAGCTTCTATAGAATGGTTTGGGATTCCATTATGGTATTTCCAACAACCAACAAAATATCTAGTGGTCCCTCATTTTGCAAGAATAAGGTTGCCCTTGGGATAGATTGCCTTAGGTTTCCAGGCCCTAAGATTTCACAAGAAAAAAATTCAATGTTTGTGGGATTTATTCTTTAGAATGAACTATGAGTCTCATACCATGGAATGGAAATAAGGTTAAATTTCATCTTTTAACAAGGATCATGAAACTTTTGATATAATCATGGAGGCAATTTTGGTTCATATGGTTCACAAAATTGGCATCAATTCCTCAAAGTCTTGGTGGAAAGATTGGAAGTGGGGTCCAAACACCACTTTTCACAATTATATAAGCCTCGACATGTATATCATTGGCTCTCTCCCCATCTACCCATGGTGCCAACATTAAATTAGAGATGACATCTTCAATCACCAATTTATATTTGGTAACACAAATTTCACACCATCTTATTGGCTATTCTAGAATCAAAATTGACCCACGTTGCTTGGTGTATTCTGATTGGGACCCACCTCCACCCCCCTGTTGTTATTGTTTAACTGCTTGATTTTTTAATGTTTTAAGATTCAAGCTATAACCCTGTTTGGACTCTAGTAGTGTGATTTTATATCCATCCATTTTTTTGAATGTGTATTAGATATTAAAAATATATATGAAAAAAAACCCACGCTATATAACATGTGCATTGACGGCAACACAGCCAGCTATTTACACAACAATTTTAAATATTGTGATATTTTAAGATTTTAAAAAAGGCAGATTAAGACCAAACTCGAATCTGTTTTTCGGGTCAACCAATTTCGCATTTGGATTTTGACGGGAGTCGAAAGCCCTTCGGTCGCAAGTAAATATTCGTTTGAAGGATTTTGATTGCATTAGAGGGTGACCCTGGATCATACATTTCCTCAATTATCCATAGATTGACATGTATTAGCTGGAATTGAAAAATCTGAGTGTTCTTCAGCTTAACTTTTTTGTGGGCATCAGCGTATAATTACCCTAACACGCCTGTTGCAGTTGCGTCATTGAAATGGGTTGGAAAAGAAGTTCAAGGAATCAGCAATACATTAGAGCAGCGCAGGGAAAAATGAGTTCAGCTTCTGATGATTTTAGCAGAGATTCCAAAACATCCCAAAAGCCTCATGTTCTTGCTGTGGATGACAGTATTACAGATCGAAAGCTTATAGAGAAGTTGCTCAACATCTCTTCTTACCAAGGTTCAAATTTGAAATATATGTTTTTCTCGTACTAATACTTTAAGTTCGTTGTAGAATTGAAACATGTTATTTTGATGAATTTTCAATATGTTTCCTTAATTCGAGCTCTGAAACCCAAAACTTTTTAACTGCAGTTACCACGGTTGATAGTGGAAAAAGAGCTCTGGATTTTCTGGGATTAGGAGATGACATCAACACTGTACATACCAATGTAAGCGACTACTGGAATTTTTTGTTATTTTAATGTATTGTCTTGTGAAAAGAGAGAAAATCATTCTTTTGACATGATTACCCAAATCAAATAGCATTACATAACTTCTTGTAATGTCGTTTGTCTTGTCTTCTTTTTTATACAGAAATTGAAGGTGGATATGATAATAACCGACTATTGCATGCCAGGAATGACTGGTTACGAGTTGCTCAAGAGAATTAAGGTTAAAAAAAAAGGATTTTGATGCAGTGGGCTTTGTTTTTTAATTGTAAAATGAAATCTGACATATATAATTTTGAATAGCAGGAATCAAGACTGAAGGAGATTCCAGTGGTTATCATGTCGTCTGAAAACGTGCCTTCTCGGATAAGCAGGTAATTACATCATAAAATTAATGCGATTAGATTTTTACAATTCATATGAAAATTAATTTAGCTGTTTCTGGATTTGATTGTGTGTCAGTTTTTTCATCAATGTTTCGGATCACTGAATGTGATCCATCATCAGAATAAAAAGTTGAAAAAGAGAAATGATAGATCGCTGAATGTGATCTGAAGCGTTATGGAAAAACTAACCCACAATCAAATCTAAAAACAACTAATTAACCATAAAATTATTTTTTTTAATGAGGTGTTTGAATTGCTTCTTACTAATTCATTGGGTATTCAAACAGATGCATGGAGGCAGGCGCTGAAGGGTTCATATTGAAGCCTGTGCAGATGTCAGATGTAAGGCGACTCAGAAGCTACACAGAGTTTGCGAACTAGGTTTTGAATTACCTGTAGAAAGATGGATTCAAAAGAGTCGAGAAAATGAATTTTGTGTACATACAGGGCAATTTGTAACTGTTTGTGCCCACAAAACTTTAAATCCGATTAAATTTTGGGGCAGAAAATTGGACAATACATGCGTGGAGATTTCGCTCTTGTTAATTAACATATGAAGGAAAGATTGTGAATTTATGTGGGTTTACAGTTTTTCTTACATTGCAGGTTAATTTATGCTATTCCCTAGTCATCTTCACACTCTCTCTTCATTTTTTTAAATTTTTTTTTCGGGGTCGGGAGGGGGGAGGGATGTTTTATTTTCTAATTTTTTTTTTCTTAGATAATGGTGATTAGATTATATGCATGTTTTAGTCTTTTAGTTTTCAAACTCAAAATCTAAGATTATGAAATTAATAGTCTTAAAGTATAATTGTTATCTATTAATATGGGTTTTAAAAGGTTCAATGTCATGTTTAGGGTTGCGCATTTAAGGACATCCTCTTAGATTATTTTCATAATCATTAAAGAACATTTTGTATCTCATATGAATCATAGTTACATATCGAACTAAGATTGTATAAAAAACATCAATTAATAATTAAAATCTATCACTTCTTATCTTAACTATATGTAGTTGATCAAAAGATCACTAGAAATCAATTATCAATCATAATTCACATTAGTCTTAGTAGGCATCAAATTAAGTTTGCATTGGTCATGCTAGCTAATTAACATTTGTTGTCCCATTTTATCTCTTTCTCAATGTTGTCAAATCAATCTAGGGGTTTTATTGTAATCAAGGAAGTTTCATAATTCTATCTATACATGAAAGCTCCCTACAATACTCTTTAGCACCACACTTTCTGAGACATAAATATACATGTATGCAAATATTTTCTATAACAACCAAAGGATTATTCTATAGTAGAAATTATCATGTGATGCATGGTTGTTCGAGGACTAGATTGTAGACATGATCAATTCCTAGACCTTTAAATTATAATATTTTAGTCATCACAAGTTTGTAACAATTACTCTAATCCCAATTTTTTATTTTTTTTCTTTTTTTCTTTTTCTGAATTTGGTATTGCACAATGTCACAATAGTCAAGAGTAAAGCCACACTCAATCCTAGGTAAGCCATATAATCCACTCACTTTTATTTATCATGTATATTTATCCATCTCAATTTTTTTGATCTTATCTTATCAGTTTAAGTTCCAATTACATTGATTATGTTATCATTGCCTATTTGAAATATCTAAATTAATGTAGGGAATATTTGTATACTTACATTTTGATGAACCCATAATCTCCACACCTAATTTTTATAGTATTTTTTAAATTTGTTGAGTTGTATATTTAATTCTTTTGATGTTTACCATCATTTATTCATATATGATTTATCCTCGTGTGGGTTTAGCCCTTAATTTTTTGTGATCCCTCTTCATGTGATTTTTGTTGTTGAATATCTAAATTATTGATTTTGATCAACCCTTGTATTTAGCTTCTATTAATGCATACATCTAGCATCTTAATGGTTTTTTCATAATTCATTGTACAAAGTTGTAGTGAGTTGTTGTAAGTCACAATGAAATTTAGATGTTGGGATTTAGCATAGAGATTTTTATAAGTCTAGTGTTCTATATTTTAAAAAATAAGTCATCTAGAGGAAAACTCACAACTACATAATGGTATGGGCATGCCATTAGAGTGTACATGAAAATGTAAGTGTACTTACAATATTATGTAGTGTCATAAATTATCTTCGCTTACAATTTAATGCTAGGTGTGTCACTTAGTTTGGCTATGTGTTTAATTCTATTTGTAACATGCTTGTTTCATCACCTTTCTAGAAAACTTGGTTAATTCATTTTCCATTGGGACCTTTGAGAGAAAATTATGTCTACACACTAGTGTAGCACACTAGCATCCTATTTATATCCATCATAAATATTTGAATTCAAATTTGTGGCCTTGCACGACATTAAGGGACATGACCTTGCTTTTTGGCCTCACCAAAATTATTGTTTAATTCTATTTGTAATTTGCTTATTTCATCACCTTTCTAGAAAACTTGGTTAATTCATTTATATCATCAGAACCTTTGAGATAAAATTATGTCTGCACACTAGTGTAGCACACTAGCATCCTATTTGTATCCATCATAAAGATTTGAATCAAATTTGTGGCCTTGTGACATTAAGGGACACAACCTTTCTTTTTGGCCTCACCAAAATGATTAGTCAAGGATGTGCTTATTTTCCTATATAAATAACCTCCTACCCCCCTCTCTTTAAATGTCTCTAGAAAATTCTAAGCCTTCTAATTCCCTTCTAATTTTACAAGTGCTATTGTACTATAAATTTTATTCAACATGTTGTGGATTTTTATTCTTTTATCACAACGAAGCTTTATCCAAGTTTTTTTGGATGTTCTTTGTTCATAATTATCATTATTGTCATTATCATATGCAATAACACTTGCAGGATCTCAAGGAATTCCCTTCCTCATCTTTGTGTGTGATTTGTATGGCTACATCAGTCCAACAAGGGTTTCAAATCTAAATGGTAAAATCTATCATTGTGTTATTTATCATTATTATTGTTATTTATTTTTCTTTTGACCAACGTGAGAATACACTTTCTATCATCATCATCATTTTTATTGTGGAGGTGGGAACATCAACACAAGGTTTGATTGAGGTAAGCCCTATACAACACAACCCTTTTCATCTTTCTATTTTGCACCTGTATCTAGGTCATTTTGATGGAAGTAAGATTTGAAATCCCAAATAATTTGGAGAATTCTAACACCCTATATCTCATCCTTACTAGTTCATCATTGATAAATTAGGGTATTTTAATTATTCAAGCATATTTGCACACTAATTCCCAATTTTCTCTATCACAAGTGTATAGACTATTTTGGATTCATATAGATTGACAACCCTAATTTTTTGTACCTTATACACTACATTGTGGCACCCCAACATCTGCACGATGCATTGACATCCTTGGTAGTAAACCCTATTTTTTGTGTCAAGTTCCTCTCTATGTTGTCTTTTTAGATTTTCTTTCTATTTCTTTTCGTTTGTTTTGTAGCATCAATATTCTTTCAAATTTATTCAATTTAGTCATAGTTAACCCAATTCATTATATTATCCCATCAATCCGTGTATGTACAATAAAGGAACCAGAACCTTAACCAACCTTCTTGGCTCTTCCTTGAGGATAATAGACAAGCACAACCTCTTGGTTGATTTTGCATTCTAATGTGTGGGGTGGAAAGATTGATTCAGATTAGTTCACTACTTTTAATTGCATATATTCTTTAATTTGATTACTTAGTTAAATTATTAGATTATTGAATATCTTATTTAGCATTTGCAAACATTGTTTTTTTAGTTTAGAAAACTAAAACATTTAATTTTTTAATTTTAGATTAAAAAATATAAAAAACTAAAACACCTCCTATTATTCTAGATTATATCATCAACATATTCCTCTTGTCATCACATTCTTCTATCTATCACTTCTTAGGAACATTGGTTTGTCCTAAAACTTATACTTGATTCGATTTTCATTACTGGTGTTCTCAATCTAAATTTCTTGTGAGAAGTTATCAAATTATGGCTTTGATGCTTTTGCAGCAATGAAAAAGTATCCCTTCTACTTTTCCTTGCTTGTTTGGGCCCTCCTTGTAAATTGGGCTTAATGGTTCCTTGATTTAGTGTTGTAATGTGTTTGACACATTCACATTAGGTCTTGGGCCCTTGTGAACTAATGAACTTAAAATGGTACCTTGCTAAAGTGTTGTGAAGTGTTGTAACACACTTTCACACTTTTCTAAGGTTTTATTAATTAACTACACCTAATAAATCTCTTTTTAACCTTAATCATGCCTTATTTAGAGTGTTGTAAAGTGTTGTAACACACTTTCACACTTTTCTAGGGTTGTCATTAATAATTGGGATTCTTTATGCTTTAATTGGCCTTATTTTGCATCCACAAGCCTCATTTAATGTATCTTTCAGGATAATCCTAACACAAATCACTATCCAATCATAATTAAGGTGTTTTTAGGTTGTGTGGCTCAAATTTAGTGATTTTGGACTCATTTTCCACCTTGGTTGAATGAGTCCCACCTAGGTTTTGGGTCCCAAACTTGGTTTCACACCTTTCTAAGCATTTTAAAAAAAGGTCCCATAAATTATGCCTAATGTGACTCATTCACCACCTTGGGCGAATGAGTCCCGTGTGACCCAAAATTAAAATTAATTCAAATTTTTGGTAGGATTTTATCCTCCTAGATATGATTTCGGCTTGTAGTGTTGTAATTTCAAGAATTCTTGCATAATTAAGTATAAATACAAGTTTCTTTTGAACACTCATTTTCACCTAATAAGTAATCAAGTGACCTAGCAAGTTGAATGAGCATCCTTATAGCAAGTTAGAGTTCACAAGAGAATTCAAGTGTTTACAAGAGCATTTAAGGGCATATTGTTAATCATTTTAGAGCATTCTTCAAGCATCAAGTATCATGTCAAAAATTTCATGCATCATGTTTTTTTTTGTGCTAACAATTGTGATGTAGGGTTTCATGATTCAAGTTAGCATTGCATTCAAGATATATTACATCCAAACAAGAGTCAAGATCTATATCCATTGGATCCATCTCACACATGTTTGTAACATCTTATTGATAGGGTTTGGTGAGTTTCAACATCATATTTTGTTCATTCATCATTCTCCATTCCTATTTCATTCTATTTCAAGGTTTGATTACCAAAATATGGTTTGACCAAGGCAAACCCCTTTCCACTAACAAATCAACATTTTCCCCTCTCTTTAGTGTGTGATTTGTAGGTTTAGATTGAAGATAAATTAAAGAGAAAGCTTGGAGAAAGTTTTCAAAGTGCCTAAAGTTTTGAAAGTTGTCATCAAGGATTGGACAACATTGGAGAAACCTACAGGTTGATTTACAGAGATTTGGATCTGGAAACCTGAAGAAGTAGATTGAGCAGACCGAGAAGACTAGATTTAGACTTTGAAGTTTCAAAAAACCCTAACTAGACTGATTCGCCACTACTGGCGAATGAGTCCTAGTTTAGGTCAAAATTTAGATTTTTGTAGATTCAAATACCCATTTTCCAGATTCCTATTTCCGCATAGAAACCTAGATCTAGGACTGATTTTCCCAATTTGGTGTATGAGTTCCACTTAGCATTAAAGTCAGAATTTCTAGCATTTTAGAGCTTCAATTAGTCATCTTCAAAGTCCCAAGTGTACACATTCCATCCTACAACTTGTTATTCTATTTTTCATACATTTCTCTAGGTTATTTTGTAAGTCATTGCATCATATTAGGGTTTAGCATTTCATCTTGCATTGCATTTATCTTTCCAAGCCATAGCTTGGTGGTGAACCCCTTATTAGTTTACAATCATCCCCTAGGACAACCCTATTGTAAGATCTCTTTCTCATTTGCATCGAGATCTCTAGGGTTTCCCTTCAATGAAATAATTGGAAAGTGGGTGTGCTATATGTCCTAAGCCATATGAAAGAATCCAACCCCATTTTCTGTTGTTTTAGCTTTGAATAGATCTGACATTAAGCTTGATTTTGTTATCTCATTTGCACTAGGAACTTCTAGGACACAATCATCTTTGGATCCCATTCTAACTTGTTTATGATCTTTGAGTCACAACCCCATCATGATTCTCTTAGGTTTGATAAATTTATGGCCTATGTTCTTGAGGCTCAAATTCAGAAGCTAGACAAGGAATTGGCTAGTCACCAACAATTCTTGATTATAAAACATTTGGATAGAGAGATTTTCCCTCTCACAGAGAATCAACTAGGAGATTTTTACTTAATGATTCACAAGGAATGAAAGTTCTACATAGTCTAGCTCACATAGTGGATACACACATTATAACATCAACTGGTTACATGGAAATTCTCAATCATATATCCCGTAAAAACCAAATACGGATGTAGGTATTGATAGCCATGTTGACATATCTTATTCTAACATTCACTTGTTCTATTAGAACCACTATTACACAAGCTAGTAAGAGTGCTAGCACTAGTTTTAGGGTTAGATGTGGGAATCCTATAAACCAATATAGATTTGTCCCACCTTCCTCCAACCTCCCATTTACTTCTCAAAATATCAATCTAGTTGTTTCCCAACATATTGTTAGCCAACCTCATCCATAATTAACTTACCAAAATAACAATCCACCTATCGCTAGCTCTAGTCCATATTCTACCCATTCTCAAACAATCTCACTTGTTGATCTTATCATTAAAAAACTCTTACAAATGTGAACTCCTCACAAAAAAAATCAAATATGAATCAAATCCAATCCCAACATAATCCTCCATCATATTACACTTGTATCGTATTATCATTCACTATCCTAAAAATGTCCACCCCACAAAACTTTGAAACACCCTATTTTGAGAAGTACAATGTGAAAGTAGACCTTAATAACCATGTGCCAATATTTACCACACTATATAGTGATTTTATCTTCGAGGATTCTCTATTGGCTAAGATATTTCCTCGACCATTAAAATAAATAGCCTTGGATTGGTTATCTTCATTTCTTATCAATTCAATTCATTCTTTTCAACAACTTGTCAATTGATTCCTCCAACATTCCCAAGCTAATATTAGACCTCAAATCACATTGACTAACTTGATGCATTATAAGAAAGGGGTGAAGGAGAAGGTGACTAAATTTATAGGGTGGTACCAAGCCCTCTTATCTTAAATCCTATATATCTTCTAGATGTTGATGTGCAACAAGTTTTCATTAGGAATCTATAGCTACACGTTCGAGATAAAATGTTATTGATGTGATATATCCTTGATTCACACATATTTTTATGGCTCTTTGTGACTACCAATTTTTGGTTAGCCAGTATAAGGGATCTTCCTTGTAAACTCCCATTGGTTAGTGTGAGGTCATCACTCAAAATCACCAATCATTCAAGAAAAAATAATAAACTTCATCAAAATTAATCATCCTTCTTCCAACAATATTCAAGAAAACGTTGTGAATACATCATATTCTACTATGAACCTTTATCAATTTAGACCAAAGAATTGATAGTTTTCCCAGGTTTCGAATTCCTTCATTACATTATGTTACAATTTCTTAAAAATAGCTTGATTCAAATTCCTCCTATTCGTCTTGAAGATACTACCAAACCTCTACCTCCTTATGATCCAAAGGCCTTTTGTACATATCATTAAACACTTGGGCATGATATCAAGTGATGCATGTATCTTAAACACCAATTGTAAGACCTAATCGAATCTAATATTATTAATAAATCCTTAGAACCTTCAAAGATCAAAACTTGTACCAATCCACTACCTAGTCATTCAACTAGCCTTATAGAGTCATCTATTGATACAACGCCTACTTCCATAACCATCGATCATAAAATCAAACCATTATCGATAACGTAGTTGTCATGATAGATGCTCGCCCTCACCCAAAACAAGGTAAAATCCTTCCAAATATTACCTTTACCTGAATTGATGCCTCTATTCATACTCTTGATGGTCCTCTTTACATTACCACCAAAATTAATGACAACCCCTACATGGGGAGTACTCATTGATATTGTATTCTTGGTGAATGTATTTGTGAAAGAGTTCCTCTACATGCATGATTTGTAAAAAGATGAGTACTAGCAATCAAAAGTCACACTTAGAGTGCATGATGGTTCCACTTTCCCTATCATAGGTGCCTCGACCCTTCTTATTGAGGTGAAACCAAAAAATCAGGATTAATCTTTTACCATAATTCCAACCTCAAATGAATTTCATGTGAAGTTGGGTCACTCGTGGCTCACTTCCATGAGTTTGATCTTGTTTGTAATCCATAAGCATCTTAAGTTTCCATTTGAAGGACAAGTGCACACTGTACATGGAATGAGCCTTTCGTAGGAAGTTTTCACTTGATTACTTTTAGCCACAACTACCTAAGCTTGTTCAACTCCATGATGATTTTATTTTTCTCTCTTATCAAAAATTCAAATATATCTAAATTTCCCATCTATCTATGAGTAACCCATCATCTTCCATTCTAATTGTTACCCTTGAGGCCTGGATCGATGTCCTATGACTATGATAGTAGCTCCTCTTATTTTCTAGACGGTGAGAAAATCACAACCCAAACTAGGTATCCTTCCACACCTCTAAGCATTTGGTGTCTATGTTGAGGTTCCACCTCCACCATCCTACCTAAGACCACAAGGAAAATACCTTACACATCCTATAACTCCTCACACTTTGGGGATTTCTTTGGTTCTTTCTATCTCTTTAAAGTCTAGAGGAAAACAATCCAATGTGTGAAAACTCGTATTGTATCCTAACCTTCAGTGGTTCCTTTTGTTCCTCCTCTTACAAAGGAATAAAAGGAATACATTTTATAAAATAATCAAGTTACCCCTAAACATGCTCCAAATCATACTTGAAAAAATCAAAGTGTGAAAGAATGTAGGAGACAATGTCATGCTAGGGCTTGCTAGCTTGCTGCATGGAATGAAAATTTACCTAATAATCCTTCTCCTATGTGGCAGATCGACACAATCATGCTCCCTCAAACTTCTTTTCCTATCTCTGAAGTTTTACTCCACCATTTGTTTACTGAGGTGTAAAACTAATCCATACCTTTCCTAGCCAATCCAAAGCTTAGAGAACTTTCCATCTTCACCACCATCAATTCCACAGGATCCTTCTATTCCTCCTGAAGAGTTCTTCTTCTTCTTCTTCTTCTTCTATGATTGATAGTTCTTGTGAGAATGCTATTAGCACTACCACTTATCACTCATTTGTGGTGTAGTCACACATGGATTCAAAATAAGATGGTTGAATCATTAGAAAATGATTTAGAATTATCTTTTATTTTCACACAATCAAGGGACTTAGCTTCTAGGGGAATGCATGATCATCCTTCTCTAATGAATGATCCATCATGTATCTAACCAAGCACCTCTCCCTATACCACACTTTCTACAATCCATCTAGCATCTTTCCTTCCACCTCGTTATCATGAGAAAGATTGGAATATAGATGATTTACTATATAGATCAGCTCAAAAGCATGCTACCCTTTGTTTTTGTGTTATTCTTACAAGTACTGTTATCCCCATAATACGTATTCTACTATGTATTTGGTTTTTTTAGTTCTCTTTGCATGACCCTTGATGATCTTACTAGGACAAGGATACAAAGGGAACAAATGTATTTTTACATTCCTCTTTATGTATCTTCATTCTTCTATTTGTTTTAAATATATATTTTAATGCCTTTTTGGGATGATAAAAAGCATCAAGACATTTAGGTCTCTTCCATGTTGACCTTAAATTTCTATTTGTTTTCATGTGCTATTCCTCCTTTGTACTTGTAGTTCCATTGCATTTGGGGAATGATGTCAATTCAAAACTATTACTTTGATATTTATCATACATTCATACTAACCCTAGGTCTTTGGATCCCTTATATTCTATTTTATGATATTGATTGTTATATGTGGTGTCACCTTAGTTTCACATCTTAGGAGCAACCATTTTGTCATGATGTAGCTTTTGGGAACACATCATTTGGCATATGGCTTCTAGAAATCTCTTGTGCTTGTTTTGGTATGTATTGTTCTTTATACCCTAAATGAAATTTCTCCTAATTAGCATTAGCAATTACTTCAAGATGGGGGTATAAATTCCACTATGTGCTTCACTTTTTTCACACCACAAAGCTAGTTGTGCTATCACAACACCTCTTGATCATATTTGTAAGACTTTTAACAGTTTCCTAGCAAGAGATATATTTCACTTGGCCCATAAATTTTGATATTGTTCACAATAAACTCACCTTATAAACAATGGATTTTACTAGCATGTGTGGCTTTCATTTGCTACTTGTGAAGATCATAGGTATTAAATAAAATATTTCACTAGATTGTGATCCCTTCACTTGTTCATGAGCCACCTAGAAAACAATAGACTTTATGAGCTTATACTTTATGAATGATTGTTTTGGCATGGATCCTCATAATAATCTATAGATCTTGCTAGTCCATGATGCAATACCTTGTAAAACTTTGTTCATCGTCTATCCTCCATGTATTTTTGGATATTCACCATATTATTTTTCTAACTATAGTTGATATATGTGCATGCGTGTGTGTGTGTGTGTGTGTTTCTTCTTTCCATGCATCTTGTGTGTATTCCCTTTTTATCTTAACATTATATTTCAGTGGGTGGATCTTAAGCTTGGGGCCCATTGCATCTCTTAACTTATGACCATCCTATCTCTTTAGTGTTCTAATGAAAAGAATTTGGCTTATCCAAACTTTATTGTGGGTATGAATGTAAGTGAAAACCCTCACTAAAGTAGGGGCTAAGTGTAGCATCATAAATTGTCATCACTTACGATTTCATTCTAAGTTTGGCACTCAGTTTGGTATATGTATTTAATTATATTTAGAATTTTCATTTCTCATCACCTTTTGGAAAACTTGGTTAAGTCCTTTATCACCAGGCTATTTAAGACAAAATTATTCCTAGACACTAGTGTGACATACTAGCATCCTATTCTTATGTGCCAAAAATAATTGAATTCAAATTATGGCCTTGTGACATTAAGGTACATGACCTTCTTGTTGTCTAACCAAAATAGTTAGTTGATGATGTGCTTAGTTTCTTATACAAACAACCTCACCCTTCTCTTTAAAGGTCTCTCTC
This sequence comes from Sequoia sempervirens, assembly GCA_007258455.2. Lineage (NCBI taxonomy): Eukaryota > Viridiplantae > Streptophyta > Pinopsida > Cupressales > Cupressaceae > Sequoia > Sequoia sempervirens. Next base: position 26,882 of record VDFB02055148.1, read on the forward strand.
TCTAGTGACTTCTAATTCTTATAATGCATTTCTAATTTTACAAGTGTTATTTGACTACAAATTCTAATTCAACATTGTGGATGTTTATTCTTTTATCACAATGAAGGTTTTCCAAGTTTTTTTGGATGCTATTTTTTCATGATTATTGTTATTTTAATTATCA
>VDFB02055149.1:0-28406 GCA_007258455.2 Sequoia sempervirens
AAGAATAACACTACCATGATCAAAATTCAAAAAATTTCCTATTTTTCAGATGCCCCACTACTTCCTTAGTGGAAGAATTACGCTACTATATTGCCCCCTCGAGAGCTTGGGCGAAAATTAAAAAATTAGGTCGATCTCGCGAAAAAAGATTCAACAAAAATTTAGGAGTGGAAAATAGCCCACAAAATGTGAAATTAGGCTTACAACGATGAAAACGGACCAAAATGGGCTTTGTTTTGGCAAAAACAAATTAAATGGGTTCAAAAACTCTAAAAAATACCCAAAAAACCCAAAAAATATTGCATATAAGGGGTTAAGAGGGTCATTTTCAAATCATTTGCTCACTTGTCTTTTAGAAATTTTGCCACCTTTGCTCTGAGGTGCTGACAAAATGGCCGCTCACATGCTTCCCAAGCATCAAATGAATCAAGTTCAAGAGTTCCAAAATCCTCAGGATGCAGGACCCACGATACACTTTTCAAAACTTTTCTAGAGCATCGCAATGGTACATTTGTTGAGAATTTATTAGGGTACATTTAGGTCAGCCAAAAGCGACTCTCTAGAGCATCGCAATTGTTACAGGCAACATCAATTTTGCAGATGTCGACCCACGTTTGCAGTGAAGCATCACGCGACACTCTAGGGTTTCAGAGTTGCACAAAAATTCTGACTCGCCTTTGTGATATAGCATCATACGACCCTAAGAGGTTTTGGCGTTGCATAGGAATGTTGACTCGCCTTTACAGTATAGCACCACATTTGAAAAAATGCAAAGCGTCACTTTTGAAATGCAGGCTTTCTTTTTCTTTTGAGTTATTTTTTAATTTTTTAGAGAATCATCCTTTGCGATTTTTTTACACTGTGCGTGTTTTGGTTGCAGGAGGTCCTGCCAGTGCTCTATTCGAAGGAGAATAGGAGCCAATCCTTGCATAGAGTGAGACATTTGTTAGATCGGGCCCTATTTTTTCTTGAAGCGATTGGGTTCGGTCACATTGCACAGATGCCAGAGGTGTAGACGCACCTTGCAATGATGACAACCCTGGTTGAGAGATGGCAGAGTGAGACTTGTTCATTTCACCTACTAACTAGCGAGGCCACCATCACCTTAGAGGACATGTGGCAGATCCTATGGATCCTAATTCACAGTGAGTGCATCATCTATGACGTTGAGGTCGGCGGTGATGCCATTTTTTCTTTGTTTGGCATCGACTCATACAAGGTGGACAACGACCAGATAGACCTCCACTGCTATGAGGGGATTGCCCCTGATATGAGATTATTCATTGGTGCACTGATCTCAGTAGTCCTTGTTCCCAATCGACGAGCTCGAGGATACAAAATTGGCTAGGGGATCGTCTAGTCCCAGATGATGGAGGAGATGACTGTCTACGCCTGGGGGCCAATCATCCTAGCCTCCTTGTATCATGATATGCATCAGGTTGTTTACAGCGGGACCCGCAGCATCGGAGCGGGTGTCACCCTTCTTCATGTGTGGGCCTACAAGCACATTTCCATCCTGAGGCAGTAGATTGCAGATGTTCAGACTAATTGTGATGATCTTGTGGTGTACAGATATGGGGGTATGACTACCCTCCACTTTACAGGTATCACAGGCATCCCACACTGGAGGCAGGTTTTGGATGAGATGACAGTTTTCACATGGAGACCTTGGCTCCATTTTTCAAAATTGGAAGGATGATGACGATCATCTTTTCTATTGTTGGTAGTCCCAATATATGCAGGGATAGGAGAGTGATGTGTTTACGCATTACTTCAAAGAAAAATTTACCAGTGCTGCTAAAATTTTGATGATGCCCCAAATAATGATTTCAAAAGGTAACAAATGTATGCCCCCTCGAGAGATAAATCGAGGAATTTTTTATAATAAAATATTTTTTTATTATGCTTGAAAATTTCTATTGATTTGCAATGATGATGATGATGAAATTCAACTTTGATGATATTCCAAAGATTTATCTCCCGATATGGAAAAAAAATTGAGCTACCCCAATTAATTGCCCCTTTAAAAGAAATTAAAATATGCCACCAAAATTACCCTTTTAACTACCCTCATTAAGAGGTAAAAAAGTGAAAAAAAAGTCATTTGTGCATATTGTGATTTTGAAAATTGGTGAAGTGAGAGCATTCTTGAGAATTTGAGCAAAATGGTGATCCCCCATGAGACTCATCGATTCGAGCAAGTGTGGTGATACAATCAGCTAGCGGGATATAGACCTCCGGTATGGATTTCAAAATATTTTTTTTGAATTTGAAATGATTTTCCCACCTTTTAATTTCAAATTTAAATTTTTTTAAAAGTTTTTGCACTTGCGAATTTTTCTTCAACGCATAGGCTAGGTTTTTTAGCACATCTGTCAAAAGTTTTAGTGCTTAGGATAGGTTTTTCAGTTCTTCCAAAGACTGTAATGGTACTTTGACCTTGTGGTACATCCACATCCTGAAATGGTGCATCTGAATAGTCAATAGGGCAATGTGAATAAATGGAATTTTGGATTGGGGTTTCAGTGCATTGGAGAGATTCTTCATTGCATCTGATGAAATGGCGCATAGGAGAGATTCTCCGACGCATTGGAGGAATCTTTTAGCGCATCTAATGAATCAACATATCTATGACCTGTAATGGTACATTCAATGCTCTTAATGGTGCATATGTTGTTTTAGCTCATAGAAGCTCTGTTATGGCGTATACAAGACAAATTTGAATATTTTTTTTCCTTGAAATTGGTTATGTTTAATCACTTCAGCCAATGATTTGTTTTTGATGATAGATTAGATGATTAGTGATCTCATGATAGGCGAGATACACTAATGATGATTTCATTTTGTCCTCATGATAGGAAAGAATCAAATCAAATGTTCACGAGATTTAATGACAATCTCACTAGAACTGATAGGATGATTGATTGATATTTGATGGTTTTTCTGATTTGATTTGATTGATATGCTGATTGTGATTTTTTATAATGAGAGGAGATGGATTTAGATAATCTTCAGTCTCGGGAGAGGTTCGCATAGACTTGGGAGGTGATTCCATAGTTATTATGCACTAATAGAGATATTATTGAGCGATGCGGCTTATCTTCACTGATTGACATGCCTCAGATTAGGATTAATCAGGGATTGTTGACTGCATTGGCTAGGAGGTGGCATAGTGACCACAACACTTTTCATCTAGCCATGAGAGAGATGACTGTGACACCTGAGGATGTCTACAGGATATTGTGAATTCTTGTAGTGGGTGATATTGTGACCTATGATCACATTGAGCAGGGAGGTATAAATGCCTTGCGCTGAATTTTCCAAGATGATCAGATTGCTGGGTATTGGATATCGTGGCAGGAGATGTTTGAGAGATATTCCCCTTTTCCTTCTGTGCTTGCAATATTTTTCAATGGCTTCTTATGTCTTGACAAGAAAGAAAAGGGATTGTCTATTGTTTGGGGTCAGACACTAGATCAGATGATCCAGTTTGAGACCCATTTCGCTTGGGGTTCATGCATGCTCGCACACTTGTATCATGATTTGCACCAGGTGGTATACCTTAGGGGAGCCAGTCTCTCAACAGGGGTTACATTGCTCCAGGTCTGGGCCTAGGAGCATATTGCAGTGACACGACCGGAGACAGACAAATTTCAGCCATTTGGGAGACCTTACATCTATGGTTATGTAGGTGCAGTTGTCCAACATAAGCTAGGAAAATTGGAGTATTGGTGAGAAGTATTGGATGATTTGGATTCAATTACATGGCAACCATATGTAGACTATGAGCAGTGGGTCAAGGATCATTTGGAGGTACCTTATTTTATGACTACTATATACCTTATTGGGTGGACATGTTACATTATCGAGAGATTTTTGTTGCAAAGGGTGCTCATACAGTACGACAGAGTTCAAGGGATGCCTCAAGGATTGACCATGTATGCGCGGAGACAACAGGATGGTACCAAGTGGGGGCCCATGCTATCTTATGATGCTACATGTGATGAGTACCATCATTTACAGCCAGTGATCAAGGATTACGTTCCAAATATTGTTGAGGGATATATGAGTGAGGAGTACTCATAGTATTTTGCTGAGCATCAATTTCTGAGGATTTTGAGATCTAATGAGCTAGTGCCAATGTTAGAGGATGATGATGACAGGCCACCCAAATGGAGACGAGGAAAATGCAATGGAGGTGAGGAGGACGGGGAGGGTGGAGATGATGGTGGTGATGATGATGATGGTGGAGATGACAGTGGTGATGATGATGGTGGAGGAGATGAAGGAGGTTGTGCCCACCTAGGTTTTGATTCTAGAGTGTCTTGCAAGAGGCAATCTTTAGTAGCAGCAGTGCAGCAACGGGTGTAGATACGGTTTCCCTTGCAGCAACAATAGTCTTAGATTACCACATTACATGCCCAGGTTCAGACTGTTCAGGGCCAATTGACACAGGTGCAAGGAAAATTATAGGCACATACATAGTTGTTAGCATAGGTCTAGGCACAACTCTTCCAAACTCAGGGATAGATATAGACTCTGACAACCAAGAGGGATGCTTCCTAACAGTAGCTGGTACAGGTGCAGGGTTAGGGACATGTACAGGGACAGGGCCAGGCTACTGCATTGACTATGGAGAGGGATGCACTGAGACAATGAGTAGAATTGGAAACGTTTATCACTAAGAGGTTGCAATAGGCTGTGACAACTACTGGGACTATAGATTATTTTAGGGAGATACTCTGCACCTCTCAGGAGGTCTAGTTTTACAGAGATCGATATCATGAGTTGGTTCCTCCTGAGTGGTGGGTGAGCTTTGCACAGTCCCGATCCGACATATCATAGTCTCAGATAGTTAGTGTGGGTGTTACACAACCATTACCTGGAGATCAGAGAGATCTGGGTATGGGTCCATCAGGTATAGCAAGGGGTATAGGTCTGAGGATGCCAGCACCATCTGGGGGGAGTACCACATAGTTTTGATATTTGATGTTCATTTATGATATGTATACATTGATACTTGATGATTCTATTTCCATTTTTTATGATGTATTTATTCATATTAAGATATCATTGTACACTTGACATATTCTGAGATATATTTATGCAGCGATGATGATGATTGTCCTATGTGTTTATGTGCATTGATCATGATGGATGCATGTAATTTCCTATTATGCATGCTATGTGATGTTTCATGATGATGATATGATATTATGTGCTATGGATGCAACATGCATTATGATCCTATGATGTTTTATGAAAAATTTATACATGCTATTATTTTTGTATTTTTCTGATGCAACTGTGTATGATGTAATGGATGGATAATGATGTTAATGCAAAAGTGGATGACTCTAATGATGAATAATTCTATATGTTCCTATGGATGCATGATATGCATGGTAATCTATGTTTTTGTATTTTTCGATGCAAATGAGATGCGTAGCCTTGAGTGGATGGTGGGAGTCAGTGTTCTTGTTGAATGGTGGTGGGAACATTGTGTGAAGACGTGAAATATTATCAAATTAATTGTTGTTTAATTATGTGTATATTTAAGTGGTGTTGGTGTGTTATTTTCAAAATTGTTCCTGGGTGAAATCAGACATTTTCTTTCAGTCAACTCACAGACATCAGACAAAGAAAAATATCATTTTTGGTCATAGCTTCTCTAGTTCTTGACATCCTTGAGTTGCTCCTAAGAAATGATAACAACAATCATAATGCAAATAGTTTTGAACATTTGTGTTAAAGTGATAAAACTGTGATTTAGAATATCATCACCAAATGAAACTTGTTTTTGATTGACCTTGTTTTTGTTGGTTCAGATTATTTTTTTGGTGAGTTTGATTGATGTTCAATGTTGTAGCTCACTTGATTGTTGCATTTTTACCAAGTTGTCGTACTATTGTTTGTCTATCGATTTGTAAACTCAAAGATGGATTTCCCCCAATGAGTTCAAGATTTTTCCCCCAGTGAAAACAAACCAATTTTATTATGGATATGTACAATGATCGACAAGCCAAAGTGAGACATGACCGACACAACAGAATATGTACAGGAGGCTCAAACGAAGGATGCAGATAGTGATAGCAAAGAGTCAATGTGGTCAACACATGTTCCAATAGAGGAAAAAGCCAACCTATCACAAATCGTGCCTGTTGCAAGTTTTCACTACTTGCTTTTATTGCACTTTTTTAGATTTTATGATTTTTTTGTATTTTTCCCCTTTTTTGATTTTTTTGTATTTTTCTCTTTTTGATTTTTTTTGTATTTTTCTCTTTTTCTCTTTTTTTGTATTTTTCTTTTTTTCTCCTTTTTTGTATTTTTCTCTTTTTGTATTCTTCATTTTTTTTATTTTTTTGTTGTCACCAAGATGCCTATTTTCTAGGTTTTCACTAGGGTGACCATTTTTTCAAGACATTTTTTGACATTTCTAGATTTCTTCAGGACTTTTACCAATGTTTTTGGATTTTTGCAAGACTTTTACTGATGCAACAGATGAATTATGTGTAGAATTTTTTGAGATGAAGGTTGTTCTTGGGCTCCTCAAATGGATCTCCTTCTAGCATGGATAGTTGGTATGCTTTTGAACCATAGAATGACACGATGACAAAGGGGCCCAACCAATTTAGTTCAAACTTTCCTTTCTTCTCTCTATCCTGTTGGCTGTGTGGGTTCTCCTTCAATAGCAGGTCACCAACTTGAAATGTTCTGGGTTTGAATTTATGATTGCAACTTCTGGACATCCGTTGTTGGTAGGATTTCAGGTGGTTCACTACATGTTGGTGTTGTTCATCTAATAGTTCTAGTTCTTGCAATCTTGATACCCGATAATCCTCATCAAAGATGATACCCTTCAATGAAACCTGGAGTGGTGGTAATTCAACTTCAATGGGTACACTGGCCTCAGACCCGTATACAAGAGTCTATGGCATGTCTCCTATTGGTGTGAAAATACTAGTGCGGTATGCCCATAGAGTGGGGTTTAACTGGATGTGCCAATCACATCCTGCATCATTGACTATTTTCTTCAAGATTTTCAAAATAGTTTTGTTGGAGGCCTCTGCTTGACCGTTTCCATGAGGATAATAGGGTGTAGAGAAGCGATGCTAAATGTTGAACTTCTCACACAATTCTTGCATGTCTTGATTTTTCAACGGTCTCCCATTGTCAATGACAATGGATTGAGGGATGCTGTACTAACAAATGATGTAATTTTTTTTCCCGTGATGGTGATTAGAGGAATGACTTCAATCCACTTTGTGAAGTGTATTGTAGCTATGATGATAACCTGTTTCCATTCGATGAAAATGGATGAATTTTACCAATAGGATCTAGTCCCCATTGAAAGAAGGGCCATGTGGGTGCAAAAGGTTGGAGTTCCTATGTTGGTGCATGGATGAGGTTGCCATGAATCTGGCATTTCTGACATTTCTTCACAAACTGAAAAGACTCTTTTTCCATATTTGGCCAGTAATGTCTTAAAAGGAGTTTCTTGGCTAAGGTTAGGCCACTTGAATGTGTTCCACAAACACCCTCATGAACTTCCCATAAAGCCATTTCAAACTCATCGCATTCCGGACATCATAAGAGAGTTTTGTTAAGACCTCGGTGGTATAGTACATCCGCAGTAAGAGTATGTCGGGTGGCTCAGCGAATGAAATTGTGTTTTTTATTTTGAGACAGGTTGGGTGGAAGGGTGTTATCTTTTAGGTAGGTATAAATTTCACCATAGATTGAGGTATTGGTATCAAATAGGTGACAAATAACATGGGACTCGGTATCGTCATAGGTAGGAGAAAATAGTTGTTCCACCAAGAACTTGTAATGGCTTCTTTTCTCTAGAATTTGTAACAATGAAGCAATAGTGGCCATGGCATCAACAACTTTATTGTGTATTCTTGAAATCTGTTCAAATTTGATATCCACAAAGTATTTATTGAAATCATCCAACATTTTTTTGTAGGGAATCAATTTTTTGTCCCTTTTTTGATAATCGTCATTGAATTGATTAATGACCAACTAATAATCTTCGTATACTTTATGTGAGATGGGGTTAGAGAATCAAATAGAATAGATAAAGTGACAGCCAACACCTCTAAACTATTAACCTCATCCAAACAAGAGAATACAAACAAATGGAAATTTCAAAATGAAAGCAAATAAAATAAAGTACTCCCCATATTGTAGTTGATTCCTTCTCGTGCTCTCCTATTTCTCATTTTGCAAATATGCCCTCAGATTTGTAGTGTGACTTGTGCAAATACCTGCAAATGATAAGTAGAAAGTTGGAGAAGAATAGCTGTTAAGCTAAAAATGGAGAAGAAAGGTTGCTTTTATAGACAACCATTCGAATGGACGGTTGAGATTAATCTTCTAGAAAGATTCAAAGATCAATGGATGGGAATGCATGAGAGGGATGGTATGAAATGGATGGTTGAGATTAAGTCTTAGAAAAGATGCCAAGATCAATGGTCTAGAATTGATGCACCAAAAATATGCCATGCATGGAAAATCTATGATGCTGACGGCTATGACAGACATGCAAGACATGCAAGCTATGACAGGAATGAATGTTATGACAAGGGATTATGACAAAGCATCTTTGACCAAGTGGTGCATAAATAATTTATTTTAAATTATTTATTCAAAAATGGAGGAAATGGACAAGTGGAAAATAAATTATTTATTCAAATTATTTATTTGAAAATAGAGGAAATGGACAAGTGGAAAATAAATAATTTATTCAAATTATTTATTTGAAAATAGAGGAAATGGACAAGTGGAAAATAAATAATTTATTCAAATTATTTATTTGGAGAAAATGAAAAGAGGAACATTTAATTAAATTTATTAATTTAATTAAATGGAGAGATGGAAATTAGACCTTAAATAATTAATTTAGATTAACTATTTAATTAGGAGAGGTGGCATGGGATAGTTAAATGATTTTAATAATTATTTAACTATGGAAGAATTAAAGGACCATGAATAGATAAATAATTAATGGTAATTATTTAACTATAGATGAAAGATGACAAAATAATTAAATAAATAATAATTTGTTTAACTATTGAAGAAGAGGAAGAAATTAGTGACGCAATTAGTTTATTTAATCAGTCGAGATAGAATAAATACTAGAAAGTGAATTAATTAAATAATTATTAAGAATTATTTAATTAATAGAGGAATATAATCAAACATAATTGAATAACTAAAATTATTCAATTATTGAAGGACAAGGATGAAGAAAAATGACGCTCGAAGGCTTATGACATTTTTATGTGTCTACATTTTGCCCCTCTTTGTCATAATGCAGCCTATCACATTGTGACAAAGAAAAACAAGTCAAAGTCATGCCCCAGTACAAAATAAGATGAGGAAGAATGACAAGGAGGGTTACGGTATGCCCCCTCGAGAGGACAGACGGGTTCCAAGAACACGGGTGTGCTCTCGAAATTGATGAGAAGACTAGAGGATGAAAGACAGAAGAAATGTTAGCTTGGAAGGGGATGGGTATTAGCATGGAAGAGAAGGGAGGATGAAGATGGAAAGCTAGATGAAAAAAAAAGATAGGGGAACCAACTTTCATGCTTACATTTTTATATTTATCATCATTGGGTAGATTATTGTAATGGCCAACAAACACCATGATATGGCGTAGACCAAGGTGTGCAAGGTTGTACCATCACGTGAGATAAGTAGTCGCAAACAAGGATGATCATGACTCATACAAAAAGGCACATTTGCCCCAGTCTTTTTGCCATAACCAACTGCAAGTAGAAAAAAACAAGAAAGATAAATCATGAAACGTCGTTGCTTCTCTAAATCCTATTTCCAGGACATCCTCGAGAAACTAGTAACATGATTACCAAAAAGGACAAAATAAAGCCAAAACCATCATCATGATACATCGCTGCTTTTCTAAATCCCAGAGTCAGGATATCACTAAGAAACTAGTAACATGAGTGCCAAAAGACAAAACAAACCTCATGATACGTCACTGCTTCTATAAATCCTATTGTCGAGATCTCGCTGAAAAACTAGTAACATGATGAAAAATCAACAGACAAGTGCCAAATGTTTGCCAAGTGTTTTAATGTCAAGATTTCTGGTTTGATGTCGAGATGCCAGGGTGTCAAGGTTTTGACGATGCCAAGATGACGAGTGTCGAAGATTGCCAAATTCAGGAAAGACACAACTTGAATAATGTTGATGCCAAGAGGAGAAACCCCCAAAAGTCAAGAGGATCCCCCAAAATTTTAGGTGACAGTGATGATTCCTAGGAAGGACACATCCTAAGGCATAAATGATGGGGGTTGTTCTTCAGAAGGACACATCTGAAAGAACATTGATGTCAAGAGGAGTGGTTCTTAAATGTCAAGAGGATTGCTTAAAATGTCGAATGATGATGACGATGCCTAGGAAGGACACATCCTAGGGAATGATTAAATGATGGGCTACCCTTCAGAAGGACACATCTGAAGAGTAAGCAAGATTTGACTGGCTTCACTAAGTTTGACTGAGATTGACCAATTTTGATATGCCAAGATGATTGTCATATTCTGTTGACAGATTGTCGAAGTTCACTTGGGTAGATTATTTGTTCAAATTTAAAAACTATTTCATGTGTGTGTGAAAATTGTGCAATGAACCCTCTTGGACTAACCTAGTGTGGCCTCGGGGGCCCATCGACAGATGGACTTGCCTACGTCATGCACTTAGAGACCTCGTAGTTCGACACGACCAAAGACTTTGTCTTGTTGATGAAAGATTAAGCCATGATTTATTTTGACTAACCTAATAGGACTTACCTAATGTCTCGGGGGCTCGAAGATTAGCCTTGTCTATGTAGCAAATGCGCAGAGACAGTGTAGTTCAACAATGACAAAGACTAATCAAGACTTGAATTGACATGACTGTGTTGACTGACATGATTCTGTTTTAGAAATTTGTGTTTTCTTCAGGATGTTTTTCAATTTTTAGGTCCTTTTTTAGGACATTTTTTTAATTTTTAGGTCTTTTTTCATGACTTTTTTATGATTTTTAGGTCTTTTTTTAGGACATTTTCTGATTTTTAGGTCTTTTTTAGGACATTTTCTGATTTTTAGGTCTTTTTTCAAGACATTTTCTGATTTTTAGGTCTTTTTCAAGACATTTTCTGATTTTTAGGTCTTTTTTTAGGACATTTTCTAGTTTTTAGGTCTTTTTTTAGGACATTTTCTGATTTTTAGGTCTTTTTTAGGACATTTTCTAATTTTTATGTCTTTTTTCAGGACATTTTCTAATTTTTAGGGATTTTTGACATATTTATGATGCATGTGAATGATTTCAAGGATAGATATGATTGTGTCGCTAGTCAAGTTGAATACCAATTGACAAGTGATAATGAGGACGTTGTTTGATGGGCAATTGCATAACATGATTGGAATGAATTGTGTTCATGACTAAATTGGATGATGGAGTATCCTTAGACAATTGACAAGGGAAAACCAAGATAAGTGATAGACATGAAAGATTGATTGGTGGCCTTGGTAGGAGACATGCGACTAGAGGAATTGGCATATGATCTTCAAGGACTATGTCACATAGGGATAATGAGGTTATGACGACAATGACATGATGTTGCATGCATAGTTTGTGACCAAAGGATTGACATGTCAAGAGTTTTCCCCAAAGCATGATTTATGTGTGCCAATTTTATGTCAAGACCAAGGTAGCTGGGAAAATGGGTGGGGGAATGATATGGATGAAATGGATGGGTGTAAATGTCATGAGGAAAGCATGGGAAAATGAGACGACTTGCCCCCAAGTGTAAAAGTTTACATAGATGATTTATTTTACACATGGTGCCTGTTTGCCAGGTTTTCATCATGGTACTTATCTAGGGTGCCTGTTTTCCAGGTTTTCACCATTGGATGAAATTTTTCTCTTTACTATTTTTTTTGAATTTTTGATTTCTTTTGGTGTCACCAAGATGCCTGTTTGCCAGGTTTTCATCAGAGTGACGATTTTTTTGATTTTTTGATTTTTATTTTTTTTGTATTTTTGATTTTGTGGATATCCTGGATGCTTTAGATAACCACTGACTGTTCTGAATCCACTGACGATGCTGATGTAGAGACTGGTGCCATGATATGCCAATAATGACCTTGCTGAAGGAGTTGTCTTGTCAAGATCGTAGCACTTTTATACAACTGATCGGTGTCATTGTGATCCTTTCTGATACTAGAGTTGGCCTTATAAAAATACGCACATCGCAATAGAGTGCCATGAGAGTCCTTGTGGTAAAGAGCTGCTGCCATGATGTCACGGATTTTCGACGTAGGATTTTTAGACTTTAGGCGAGATGTAGGATTATAACGAATGATGGTGGATGTGGAAAGGTTGTTTGGACATTTGGAAAAATCACTTTTTATTCTCCAAACTTGGTATGGTGTATGACAGATTTTGGAGGGATGGTGTTTGGAACCAACACTTTTATATGCCTTGACTGATGACCATTTTGAAGGAGGTGGATATGTGTTATATGTGGGAGTCCTCTTGTATTGTGGCTCCACATTGTGATTGACTTTTGTATTTGACTTGGTATCTTTGTTTGATCCATCTTTCTTTGGGATCCATTTTAATTTCATTTGTCCACTTGCCCTTTTGTTTGATTTAATGGCCTTTGACATGTGATTTTGATCTTTTGATTTGTAAGAGTTTTGTGTTTGTTGGTTCCAAAGGGAATGTTTATTTATGATGGAATGACGGTTCATGGTGTGGGTGGATGGGGTGTTGGTAGCAATCTTATGAGAAGGATTTCTCATGGATTCTATTTTGACATTTGTATCTGACAAGGTTGCCCCCAATATCAAGGAGGTACCACTAACATCATTTGATTTCCTAACTGAAGAATACCCAAGACCTTGATGTGTGTAATTTGCCTAAAGATGTATTAGTTCTAGAATTCCTTGCTCATGTATGCCTAGTCCTTTTCCTTGATATTGCATGCTTTGATATATTCTATTTGCGATGGGGTATTTATTTTTTTGAAAGCAAGATGCTAACCCATCATGATGTCTATGGACACTGTCACTTGTAATATTTTCTTTTGCAAGAAAGCATGCTCTGACAAAGATATATGACCCTAGTTGATAAAGTGTCTTAGCATCATTTTCATGTTGGACATATTCCCGACTGATATCTTTGGTCTAATCATGTGACATATTAGGTTCAAATGATTCTGTTGGTGCTTTCAAGGCAATGTCGAAGCCATCATTATTTTTAGTGTCATAGAGTCCAATGATTTTAGCTATAACTTGATCATATGCAAGCATGTCCTTAGTGGAAGATTCTTGTTCTGGAGGAATATCATCTATGTGTCCCATGAAGGCAAGTGTCTCATCATGGGAAGTGTCAATAGTTGAGGCTTGTATAAGGTCGGCAAGTGTTTGATTATGAATGGCGTAAAGGTCAAGGAGTGGATCATTTTGGACTTCTTTGTCAATGGTAGGGTCTTGGTCAAAGATGGGGTTGTCATGGATTCAGACTTCTTGGTCAATGGTAGGTATATTTTGGATGTCATGATTGTCTTGAATGATTTCTTGAATAGACTTTAAGATAGGTTCATGGGATGGACTACCTTGATCCTGACATGAAGGTGACATTATAATGTCATACTTTGGGCTTTCATTTTGACATGTATCCTCAAGTTTAGGCAATGGGATTTGACTTTGGACAATGATAGAATTTTCAAGATGAAATGCAGCTTGTGAGGGAGTGACTTGAAAATGATTAATGGATGAAGGACTGGGATAGGACATGGAGACTTCGACTAGATTAATAAGGTATGATGTAGAAACTTGACATGAATTGGTAGATGGTTGATAAGGCATGTAGACTTGGATGGGATTGGTAAGTGAAGGACTAGAATATGACATGGAGACTAGTAATGGACTAGTGGACAGTTGGTTTCCCTTGTCAAGGTTAGGATAAGGGTGATAAGTGGATGTTTGTTGTGAATTAATGGTAGGATTTATGTTAAGTGACTGTTGATGGTGAGGGTAGACGGATGGAGATCTCAAAGTATTTATGTCAAAGCCCTGTGGTAACTTAGCCCCTTGGTCCAAAAGCATGGATAGATATCTTTGAGGGTCACGTAAGACTAATTTTTCTACAAAGGAGGCTATATCAGGATTTTTCATTGCATCTTTTAAGTCCTCTACATATGCTCGTTTGTTTTGGTCTCTTTGTTTGAATGGTTCAGAAGGATTTTGTGATGAAAATGACATGTTCATGGAAGATTGCATGTTCATGTTGTGAAATGGGTCGGAAAAAGTCCAATGTTGGTTCGTGTCATAAGTGTAATTATCAATGTTGGGATTGAAATCTTGTCCAAAGTTTTCCATTTGTTCTCTCTATCTTTAAAGCCTAGTCTCAACCATTAAGGAAATTTCTCAAATGAAGATAATGACAATGCAAGGATGACACTAGTCTATGTTTTTGGATTTTTTTTTATAAAGGATGACAATGCAAGACTATATTTTTGAATTTTTTGACAATAAGGAATATAATATGACAATGTTGTCTAAAGAAAATGATTAATGCCAAAGGACGATGAAGACTAAGATGACAAGTTATGACACTAATTTTTCTTTTGTATTTTTGGAGGATGCCAATGCAAGGTGATAATGATGTTTGCTTAAGGAAAATGACTAATGCAAGGTGATAAATTGTTAAGAAAGGATGCCAAATGTCAAGGTGACAGTTAGGACTAATGTGAAAATGTTGGTTAAAGAAATGACCAATGCAAAGTCTAGATGCCAAATGAGGACTATGATGACAATATTTTGGATTTTAAAGATATGCAAGGTGAGGACTAAAAATGATTTGAATGTCCAAGGTATGCAAATGCAAAGGTCTAAAATGATTTGGAAGAAGGTTGCCTAACCACCCTATGCTTGATCTATGTCTCAATTTTGGAATATCAATGGACTTGTTTGAAGGACTAAATGACAAGGACAAATGACAAATGAATCTTCCTAACTAGACCTTTGAGTTGGAAGAATCTCACAAAAAAGATAATGACTAAAGGAGATAATGATGTCTAAGTCCAATGATAACCTAATTTCGAAAGTCAAGATTTTGCAAAGTGAGGTAAGGTTGTCCTAATCCAAAATATGCAAAATGAGATGAGGACCTAAGTTGTTAGTTTATGACCGAAAATGCAAATGGTGAAACCTAAGGATGAAGGTAAATATTTGCAAAGATGACCCTATGGTAAGATGCAAGCTAAAGTGTACAAGGAATGAGAGATTTGAGCAATTTCATGATTTGGTTTTGACATAAGACTTCTAGGTTAAGACTGTTGTTTTGATGTTCTATTGAAAAGTTTGAGTTGTTTGAGGCTTTGTGTCTAGATTTGTGAATGTTGTGTATATTGTTTGAAAATCTAGAAAACACTTGACAAGCACGATGTTTTGGTATACACAAACACACATGAAAAAAGCACAATCCTAATAGGCCAAGGGTTTGTATACTTGGTATAGCCCACCGATATACCCCGGATTGGTGCTGAACACCTCTCCTTCTCGAGAGCGGATAGCTTAGAAGTTTGGTGGCACTGGCTCCCCTCCACGGCTCATTAATGTCATTCGGGCACACCAACTTTAGATTATTGGGTCATCACTTCCCAAGAACTGCTATCTCTACTCAAGGGAGTCAGTAGTGAGTATCTTCGGGCATGATACTGTACCCTGCACTATACCAAGCAACGGCTGAAAATGGTTGGCCTCTAAAAAAAAAGGTGTCTAGTTAGGGCATCTATTCGAGTGGCCACACATGGGGTGAGAGATTAATCACCAATTAGGTGGCACTCCATCCTGAAGAGGTTACGCTCAATAGGGTTTATGGGAGTACTACTCCGTCCGTGTGACACATCCGCACTCGTGGTACTTGAACTTTCCTCAAGCACCCATTTTATATCCTGGCTAGAAGTGGCTTGGCTTTAGCCTGTTACCAGTCCAGTCATCCCTTAAAGTGAGTACTTTTTTTCTTAAGGCAAGCTCATTTCTAAAAATAATAACCATTTCTCTTACACCCAGGATCGCTTGAAAGCATAAGGGGAGAGGATACTTTGATTATTAAGTCGTGAGGGTGACAAAAAATAAGGTGGGTCTAGTTTTCTGATCACCTAGTTTTCACAAGGTGAGAGCATAATCACCTACCACCTTCAAGCACAGTCAGACAAAATCAAGCACATGCTCATTTTAATGCACCAATGGAAAAGTTCCTAAACTAGAAATCGCAAACACATTGTTTGAGAAATGAGTCTTTGACTAACGGAGCTGCAAAACCACAAATTAGTAGTTTCATAAATGTTTTGGACCAACGAGAAAGCTGCAAAAAAAACTAAGTTAGAACAAAATATTAAAAACCAAGCTAAAAGTTAGTAAATAATTAAACTAGAAAATAAAAAGACTAAACTAAGAATAAAAGAATAAAAGAAAACTAAAAACTAAGAGCTCAATTTTTTTT
The DNA here is from genome assembly GCA_007258455.2 of Sequoia sempervirens. Classification (NCBI taxonomy): domain Eukaryota; kingdom Viridiplantae; phylum Streptophyta; class Pinopsida; order Cupressales; family Cupressaceae; genus Sequoia; species Sequoia sempervirens. The sequence goes on from VDFB02055149.1 coordinate 16,525, forward strand.
GTTGCTACAAAAGAAGCAGTTTTGAGAGTCTCATTCCAAAGCCACACGCTACAAACAAAAGATTAGTAAACCAAAAAAAAAACTTAAATGAAAACAGCAAACTAAAAATAGTGATAACTTTCTCACAACTAAACAAAACTTTAAATTGTAGATATCTGTGGAAAGCTAATACATAGAGCTTCAAAACCCAAAAAAAAATTTACAAAATTCTACACAACAAAAGTATTATAAACAAAAGAAAAATTGGATTTTAATAACTAAATCTTAGAAAGCTGTGATCAGTAAAATGGCCATAACTTTCTCAAATCTTAATGAAATTTCAAACCATTTAATGTTTCAGAAAGTTAAGAACGAGACCTACAAAACCCAGAAACTCTTTTAAAATATTTGATGTGTCCATTATTTTGTGCTTAAATGAAGATGACAGGATTTCGTATGCATTCTTGGCTGTAATCCGCAAAACAATGAAAACAAACCAAGAAAACAAACCAATTTCTCTACAAGAAAACAAATTTTGGGTTCACCAAATGTGAGATGGGGTTAGAAAATCAAATAGAATAGATAAAGTGATAGCCAACACCTCTAAACTATTAACCTCATCCAAACAAGAGAATACAAACAAATGGAGATTTCAAAATGAAAGCAAATAAAATAAAGTACTCCCCATATTGTAGTTGATTCCTTCTCTTGCTCTCCTATTTCTCCTTTTGCAAATATGCCCTTAGATTTGTAGTGTGACTTGTGCAAATACCTGCAAATGATAAGTAGAAAGTTGGAGAAGAATAGCTGTTAAGCTAAAAATGGAGAAGAAAAGTTGCTTTTATAGACAACCATTCGAATGGACAGTTGAGATTAATCTTCTAGAAAGATTCAAAGATCAATGGATGGGAATGCATGAGAGGGATGTTATGAAATGGATGGTTGAGATTAAGTCTCAGAAAAGATGCCAAGATCAATGGTCTAGAATTGATGCACAAAATATATGCCATGCATGGAAATCTATGATCTGCGGCTATGCAGACATGCAAGACATGCAGGCTATGACATAAATGAATGTTATGGCCAGGGATTATGATGATAGAGCATCTTTGACCAAGTGGTGCATAAATAATTTATTTTTAAATTATTTATTAGAAAATGGAGAAATGGACAAGTGGAAAATAAATAATTTATTCAAATTATTTATTTGAAAATAGAGGAAATGGACAAGTGGAAAATAAATAATTTATTCAAATTATTTATTTGAAAATAGAGGAAATGGACAAGTGGAAAATAAAATTATTTATTCAAATTATTTATTTGGAGAATGAAAGAGGAACATTTAATTAAATTTATTAATTTAATTAAATGGAGATGGAAATTAGACCTTAAATAATTAATTTAGATTAACTATTTAATTGGGAGGGTGGCATGGGATAGTTAAATGATTTTAATAATTATTTAACTATGGAAGAATTAAAGGACCATGAATAGATAAATAATTAATGGTAATTATTTAACTATAGATGAAAGATGACAAAATAATTAAATAAATAATAATTTGTTTAACTATTGAAGAAGAGGAAGAAATTAGTGACACATTTAGTTTATTTAATCAGTCGAGATAGAATAACTATTAGAAAGTGAATTAATTAAATAATTATTAAGAATTATTTAATTAATAGAGGAATATAATCAAGCATAATTGAATAACTAAAATTATTCAATTATCGAAGCACAAGGATGAAGAAAAATGATGCTTGAAGGCTTAGGACATTTTTATGTGTCTACACTTTCAACTCTAGGATCTTCCATTCTATATTTTTTTTAATGCCAATGATTAATGCTTCATACTCTTCCATGTTGTTGGTACAAGGGAACATCAATCTATATGATTTTGGTATGGTATGTCCTTGTGGAGTGACAAATAGGATTTCGGCTCCTAATCCATGCTGGGTGTGGGATCCATCAAAGTATAGTGTCCACTATTTGGTAGCCAAGGTGAGAACATTAGCATCTAGAAATTCAATGTGTAAAGGATGATTATCTAGTAGAGGTGCTTCTCCTAACTGGTCAGTGATTGCTTTCCCTTTTATTTATTTCCTATCCACATATTGGATATCAAATTCGCTAAGTATCATGACCCACTTAGCCAATCTCCCAGTTAAGTTAGCTTTGTTGAGAAGGTATTTGAGAGGATCTTTTTTAGCTATCAACTTAATGGTGTGAGTTAGCAGTTAGTGTCGTAGCTATTGGGTAGCGAATACTACTGCTAGACAAGCCTTTTAAATGGAGGTATAGTTGATCTCATAGCCATTTAGTGTCCTACTGATGTAGTAAATTACTCTCTTTTCCTGTTGAATCTTCTTGTGCTAATAGGGATCCCAATGATGTCTCATTTGTAGCAATCTATAACAGTAGTGGATTTCCTTTTGCTAGTGGTACTAGGATAGGTGGATTCATTAGATACTGTTTCAAATGATTTAAGGATCCTTCACATTTCTCATCCCATCAGAAAGAAACACTCTTATGCAACAAATGAGTGAAGGGATAGGTCTTGTCCACCAATTGTGAAATGAATCTGCGAATTGATTGAAACCTCCCTTGTAGAGATCATAGTTGACTGATGTTCTTTGGCGGTGGCATTTCCATAATAGCTTTAACTTTGGTCAGGTCTACCTTAATCCCCTTTTCTAAGACTATGTACCCTAGGAGTTTGGCTGATGTCACCCCAAACACACATTTCTTGGGATTTAGCCATACATTGAATTTTTCCAATCTAGTGAAAATTTTATCTAGGATCTCCAAGTGTCCTTCCCTGGTATATGATTTAGCCAATAAATCATCCACATAGTCTTCCATGAAAGTATGCATCATATCATGAAATATTGTTGTCATGGTGCGTTGGTAGGTAGCTCCTACATTCTTCAATCCGAACGACATGACGTTCCAGCAGAATGTTCCCCATGGATAGGTAAAGGTTGTCTTATCTTGATCTTCATGAGCTGTCTTGATTTGGTTACATCTGGAAAAACCATCCATTAGTGATAACATGCTATGTCCTGTCATCAAGTCTACTATGATATCTATGTTTGGCAGAGGGAAATCATCTTTGCGACAAGCCTTATTAAGATCCTGGAAATCTGTGTAGATACGAATGTTGTTGTCAGTCTTTAAAACTAGTACAATATTAGAAATCCACTCAGCATAGTCAATGGGTCTGATGAATCCTACATCTAACAACTTCTTCAGCTCTACTTTTACCAATAAGGTGATATGTGGGTGCATTTTCCTCGGCTTCTATTTGGCTGGTTTCACTCCTAGTGATAATGATAGGTGATGCATGATGAGTTCTAGATCAATCCCTGGCATGTCGGCATATGACCAAGCAAAGTTGACTTTCTTTTCTATGAAAATTTTGAGAAAGCTTGGTTTTTCCTAGTCTATCAAAGATACCGCTAGATGGATAGTTTTCACTATCTCTTCATTGTTGATGTTGACAGACTGTGTGAGTTCAATCAAGACCTTTGATCTTTCCTAGAAGTGTTCTGGGAGAGTATCAAATCTTCCATCCTTTGACACCTCAGAGAGGTTTTCACCATTGGATGCGCTCTCTTTTTTTAATTTTTCTAGATCTGACACTACCATTGAATGGTTTTCAATATTAGATCTATTTCCTATATTATTCATTTTGCAGCTGGAAGATTTGATACTCCCTTGTGTGGAAGACTTGTTACGATGTTCATTGGTAGAATGTATTTTCAGATTGTTGGCACAGAGGAAGTTGATGATGGCATCATTGTTTGAAAATGTAGGGATGTCAAATGGCTCGGTTAGGTCTCAATCTATGAGCTCAGGATGTACTAAGGGTAAGAAGTCACCAGACTAGTTAAGGTCAGAGATGGTAAGAGCTATGATAGTGGTGTCTTCAATTTTTCCAATAGAAAAATCAAGGTCTATAAGGTAACTCTCCTCTGAATTATCTATTTCATTTCAGGTCGAATTTTCTTCACTAGAATCATTAATATGTTGTGATCCAAATTCAAGCGGTCTAGCACCTGAACCTTGTCCCTCCTCGAGTAGGGGTGCATATTTGTGTACCACATCAATTTCCTTATCATGAAAAGACTCTTCTGATAGGGAATCCCACTCATATTCATTAGAATCAATTTCATGCTCATCACTAGCTTGTAATTGTAAGATTATTTCAACCACCTTTTCTTTTCTATCCTCTTTATAGCCTAGCCCGGTCTTGTCTTTTGGATTAATCAAAATGGGTTGAATGGGTTCTACAATTCCCTCTTTCCTTTTTCCTACAAGACCTTTTCCCTCATATCCCATCTTTTCCAAGATTGTGAAGCCTTTTCCATATTGGGTTGTTTGTACATTTGTAGTTGTTGTTTAGGATTCTTCTTCATCCTTATAGAGCCAATTTAGAATATCTTTGTCTTCTGCTTCATCAAACCTAGTGCTTTCTTTTATAATCCAACCATCAAATTTGGTAACTAGTGGTGATTTCTATTGTGTTGATGTGGAGGGTTTCCCATATGATTTCAGGGAAGAGAATTGTGAAAGACATAGAGATTGTTCAAAGAAATATTCACCAACACCTTTGTCTTTGACTTGGAATTTTTCATCAAATTGCTTTGACAAGGAATTCAATTGGGCTTCATGATTTGAGTTGGATGGAGCAACTTCTTCTTTCTTCTTAGACTGTTTAGACATGGAACTGGATTGACCTTCATGATTTGAGGAGATGGCCAATGGTTTGGATGAGAAACTTGATTGGCTTTGATCTTTGGAAGGGGTGGAAGTGGAATCTTCTCTGTTATGAGGCACAAAAACATCTTGGACATATTTCAGGGTATTGCAATACTAAGGACTATTTGAATCAACTGAAATGGTGATTTCTTGACCACCACAAGGAAATTTCAAACATTGATGATAGGTTGATGGAACCCCTTACATTTCATGGATCCAGTGGCGACCCAATAGCATGTTATAGGTCAAATCCTTGTCTAAGACTTGGCAAATTACATCTTTCTGAATTGGTCCTACTTGAATAGGTAATACAATCAATCCCTATGAAGATCTTCCTCATCATCATATGCTTTTATTGTAATATTTTTCTTTGAATCAATTGCATTCTCAAAGAATCCCAAGGCATAGACAAGCTTTAAATTATATATATTCAAGTCGGCTCCTCCATCTATTAGGACGCGTTTGACACGATGTTTATGAATTAGGAATTCAATATGAAGAGTGACATTGTGGGGATGAGAAATAGATGCATCATCATTTTTGGAAAAGGATAGGCAATGCGGTGTGGTCAAATGTCCCACCATGGCTTTGAATTTACAAACTTCCAAATTCGTTGGCACTGTTGTGTCCACTAGAGCTTTTTCCAAAATCTCTTTGTGGGTGGGTGAAATCTTGAGCAATTCCAATATCAATATTTGTGCAGGTATCTTTTGTAATTGGTCCACTATGTTATATTGATTGGACAATGCAGCGGGGGTTCTGGATGAATTAATTTTAAAACATATTTGGCATGTGCTCTTGTGGTTGCGTTCACTAGTATGCTATCTTGTTTCTCGTTGATTTTAATGACATTGAATTGGGTATCATTTGCAATCATATCTAGTTTCATGTCATTGATTTTATTTTCAAGGATATTGATGTCTTGTTCTTGTTCAATTGGAGTGTCATAGATCGGGTTATCATTTGCAGTAATGTCTTGATGATCATTGGTTTCAATGGTATTCATTTGGTCTTCTGCTACTGAAATATGATTTATGATAGTATCATGGACATAGTTTACGTTATTTACCTTTCTATTGGTCATAGAGGACTCCCATTTTTCATAGTTCAATTAAAGGATTTTTAAATTCCCCGTGATTTGCATTTGTTTGGGGTTCCTCTATTCATATGATCTTATTATCTATCAAGTCTTGTATTTTGTGTTTCAATTGCATGCAACTATTTGTTTGATGGCATTTGCACCGATGAAATTCACAATAATAGGCATCATTCCACCACAAAAATTTTAATTTTGGTTCAAAGCCTCGAGTGTTAGGTAGCATTATGAGGTTATTTGCACGAAGTTCCCTCAACGTAGATTCGTGTGATTGACCCAAAGGTATGATTTTTTTGCGGTTTGATTTTGTTTGATACGGTGCTGTTTTGATGTGTTGTTACTTTGATTGTGACCATTTTGATTGTTGGGTGGGTTGATATTTTGATTAGTGCCTTGATTGACGTTTTGATCAGTCTTGGTTGTGGTTCCTGATAGATTAAAGACTAGTTTGGCATTATGTGTTTCAGCAACACCATTGTTGGCGTTCTTGTTCCTTTTCCAAAATTTGGGTTTCTTGTGGTTATGATGGTTGGAAGAGTTAGCATTGTTTGGTCCTTCATTGTGAATTTTTAATACCCCTCTTTTGACTAAGGCTTCTTTGATTTTGACACTGTTTTCTACCATCTTCTCAAAGCTAGGGGGACATTGTAATTGCAATCTATAGATCATTTCACTATTAAGGTTATCAATGAAAATCTCCATCTTTTCTTGTTCTGGTATGGGACGAGCGTATCAAGCGAATAACCTTCTCCACCTTTGTAAGAATATGAGAAAAGATTCTCCTTGTTTCTATTTGGTATTACAAAGATCCTTCATGGTTATCTCATGTGCAATATTATAGGAATATTGTGTGATGAATTTATTAACAAGTTCTTGAAAGGATTTTATGCTCGGTTGTAGTTTCAAAAACCATTCCATGCAATGGCCTCCTAAGCTGTGAGGGAAGAGTCTCATCAAATATGTTTCCTCATGAGAAAACTCAAGACTCATTGTTCGAAATTCTCACACATGGTCTATAGGGTCCAATTTCATGTTGTATTTGTTTTATTTTGGAAATTCACAATTTGGAGGAAATGGTATCATGTTTAACCTTCTATCAAAGGGATAGGGACAAATATCTTGTAACAAGTATCTTTTTGGAGTCCCTCCTTGCATATCTTGTAGTTTTTGTTGAAGGTTTTGCATCTAATGGGTTAGGATAGCCATTTGATCTATAGGGGGTGTTTCAGTCTCAATTTTCTTTGGGGTTGCCTTCAATTTATTGACATCAAAGTCACTAGGTAGTTTGGCCCCTTGATTTTCTAACATTAGGAGGTATTTTTCCCCATATTTTTCAAAGATTCTTTCTAGGAATTTATGGAATTTGGGATCTTGATTGGCTTGTTCTATTTCCTCCTCTGTTATCTCTTCCGTTTCGCTTTGAGAAATATTGTGAAAGGGATTTTCCTCTAGTTTAGCAATGGTATTTTGAGATTCAAGTTCTTTGTCCTTAAGCTTTTGTTTTGGGATCTTGTTAAAACGGGCATGCAAGTGATGAAGGTTTGCTAAATTTTGATCATTATTTGAGAGCGCCAAAGGGATACCTAGGTTGAATAGAATAATGAATTCTATTGATATAACCAAGGTGATAAAATTTTATGTAAAGTGTATTTTTTCAAGATGAAGGATGATAAGTCCTGATAGGGGAAACTCAACTTGATGATCAAATTTTGGGTTTTTGATGATGATTGGGAACTTTTAGATGTGTGATCAAAGTTTAGGTAAAGGATTTCACTTGTGGAAGTCAATTTTAACAAGTTAGACTCTAAGGAACTTAAGGAATAATTCTGAACTTGAGAAGATTCTACAATTTTGGTTCTAGTTGTGAAATGGGGAACAAATTTCCTTTTTAGACGAGATGTTCAAACCTTTGGAAAATTCTTGGATTTTGGCAATAGTAAAATGAATACAAGTCGAGGTTATTCTTTGAAGATTTTCTTTAGAAATTGAAGAGCAATTTGTCTCTAAATTCATAGAGTGTTGAGAGACATTTTTGATGAGATTTTGGACTAAGATTAATGGACTTTGGTTTCCATATTTTAATCTTTCATGAAATCATTAGATAAGGACCATGTTTAGAATCCTTTGTTTCCGAGGAATGATTCTGAATTGGAATTTTTTTCTAAATCTAGTTTCAAAATGTCAGATAGAGGTCAAATTCAACTCTCTGGTTATGAATTTTAGTGGATGCACCATTACAGTCAGTGAATACACTGAAAGGCATATGCGCTATGGAAAGATTGGATGCACCATAGAAAGGCTGGTATGCACCACAGAATTAGGTGAATGCATCACATAATTGGGTAAATGTGCTGGTAAATTGGGTATATGCACCGTAATAGAAGGTGAATGCACTGGAAAAATGGGGTCAATGTGCTATAGAAAATAGTGAATGCACTAAACCAGGTAATGTAACAATTTGTTGCCAGTTTACTTGATTTTTTTTGGTTTTTTAGATAGAGAATGATTTGTTTCAAGTGATGTGTTATGAATCATAGTTCTGCACTTTTCTAGTGTGTAAGGTTTTGTTTGGAGTTTGTTTTGAAAACACTTTGACAAGCACAATCAAGCACAATGTACATTCCCTAGGGCTATGAAAGACTATATTCTTTTGGATTCCACGCGGGTTTCACCCCAACCACACTTATTCTTAGCAGATGAATTCAGAAGCTTGGCCACACAAGCTCCCCCTTACAATGCACTCACTTCTCAAGTCAACTAAGCTTCCAGCCCCCATAAAACTCCCATGGCAGGATGATCAACTCTACTAAAAACTACAAGAATGTGGATTCCTTTGCAACGACTATTGCTGCACCAAAGAATAGATAAAGGTTTTGGCCAATCTACAACAAGGGTTTTAGTAAGGAATTTTTGTTCGTGGGAGTTGAGCTATCTGGTGAGAGACCATTTTTTCCCTTCTCATTGGAACCAACCTTGTGATACTGGCCTTTGTTCTAGTAGCCACACTTATATACCGGTTGGAAATGTGCTTGGCTTTAGCATGTTACTGGTTGGGTCGTTCCCTTAGGTGAGTAATTTTTTTCCCACAAGGCAGGCCCTCTAGGATAAACAAAAGAAAATGAGTATACTTATAGTTCAATTGATCTTTATTTCATGTGAATAAAGAGAGAACCCTCGTTGTATACCCTACACACACTCATAGATAAACAAGAATGGGTCTGGATTTTTGGTCACCTAGTTAAGGGGAGAGCATATGCCTACCATTCAATACACACAAAAGACAATGAAAATGAATGGGTTTGGCTTTTTGGTCACCTAGTTAAGGGGAGAGCATATGCCTACCATTCAATACACATAGCAGACATGGGGTTCTTTTCCTTTTTAATTAGTCTAGATTCCTAATTTAAGGAAGAAGGAAATCAATCAAATCCAGCCCCTGCGTCAAATTTATTAGTAGTTTTAAATAATTTTTTCTTTAACAAGCGTTCTTTAGTTTCAACAAAGTCTTTGGCAACATTTATGAAGCCTGCACAACAAAAAAACACATATTAATTTTTAGACTCGGGAGAAAATTTACAGAGAAAATTGAAAGTGCCATTATAGTATGTTGATGCATTGAAAAGGTAAATGCACCACAAAATTAATTAAATGTGCTATAGAAAGCATGAAATGCACCACAAAAAGCTATGAATGTGCTATAGAAACCCCCTGATGCATCAAAGAAATTCTTCATTGCATCGGAACAGTCGGTGAATGTGCCATAAAATATTTCGTAAGCACTAGAGAAGTTAGCGGTTGCACCAGAAAAACTCACGTCCTAGCCTGTAAAAACATACTTTCCAGAAAATATCAAAATAACAAGGGCTAGGCCCCACAGTGGGTGCCAATTTATGTGTGTAAGAAAATATGTGAATTATACTAATGAATAACACACACAGATGCAATGTATTACATTAAGGGAATCCAAATTAACAAAACATAATTCGATAAAGTAATTCCTTAAAAAAATTATATCTCCCTCTATTCGTAAATGTCCTAGTAATTGTGCTCTTAGATCTTAATTGTGCACTAATCACTAGGATGCCACCTAAGAAACAAGTAGCCTCTAGACTAAAATGTAGAATCTAAGTCTACATCTATATGATTAAATGGTTTAGATGAATGATATGATTAAATGACATGATGAATGAGCTGTTGCATACAGAATGATATGGAAATGATTGCAAAGCAGAATTAAACTAATGAAGATGATATGGAAATGAACCTAAATACTGAATTTAAACAAACTAAGAAACATCTAAAGGAGCCATGATTCTAATCTAATTGTTAATCTATACTAAATGCTCTATCAAAATGCAATTAAGCTCTCAAATGTTAAATGAATTCCTATAGAGTAATGTTATGCAAATGCTCCTTATGAAAAAGTTGTAAATGGGCCTCAATTTATAGATTTCACCAAGGCATTAGGTGAGTTGGCAGTAATGAACGATCAAGATTCAATTTGGAGAAATCGATGGTGAGAAATGAGGAAGATAGAGAAAACAAGGCAATTGTTCCCTTTAGTAAAACAATCTTTCCAAGTGTAGAAAAGAATCAATTGAAGGAAGAAGCCATGCATATTTGAGTTGGTTAAAATTGTTGAGAGTAGATATCCATTTTAGAAATTAAGAATAATTATTTTCATGTGACACATGGTGAGTTGGAAGATGAGGTGGAGGAAAGTTAGAAGAATATGGAGAAATGTGACAAATTCGAATTTAAAAATTCAAATTTAATGAGAAGGAATTAATCAAAATAAAACAAATTAGTTAGATTTGTTTATTTTAATTAAATCATGAAGAAGGTAATTTAGAAAAGAGGAATTAAGAAAATACAAACTATGTAAATAAATTTTCAATTTATTTATATAGTAGAGGAATAAAGATTTCATTATTTAAATAATCGATATTTAATTAATATTCTCTAGACCAATTTTAGACGTATATAGGGAGCATTACATGGTTGAGTGATATCTCCAAGATAGGGTTGCTCGTCAATTCAGGAAGGTGCAAGATGCACTTGATGACACACAAAGAGCCATCTCCACCTGTAGATCTAGAGAGGCAGCATGGGGATAGAGGATCCCACCTCAGTAGGCGATTGATGATTTCAGCCAACTAGTTATGGTGCCATAGGTGTACTTTGATGGTCCTACGGATGCAAGGATGACCTAGGCTTGTGATGCGTATTGGCAAGCCCATGCCCTTGTTTGATTGACTTTACCAACAGTGTCGGCTATAGGGAGAGGACAGGTTAGGGGACTGAGGATTGGACAGGTTATGCAATAGCCAGGATAGGATGGGAAGGACGGGTAGGGCAGGGGTACAGGACACAATGGGCATGATGGAAAAGTTCTACCATTAGTGCCACCTATTGGAAAGAGACCACCAGTACAACCACCATGATAACCTCATATGCCACCACCATGACCACCACCAAGTCCTGATCCTAGGGATGGTCATATAGCAGCACTGTAGGCGTAGATTCAAGTTCTTACAAGACAGCTTCAGTAGGTGCAGGCCTAGATATAGACATTGGTCTAGGAGAGGGACTAGGCTCAACAGGAGGTGGCACAAGAGTGTCAGATGAGGTAGGATTCTGATATGTCCCTTACGCTCAAGATAGGACAGTGACAACAGTTAGAGGCTACGACTCAACAGATTTAGGGGTAGGCTACGGTTTTGATCGAGATGTATGGTCATGCGATGCAGGAGCGTCATATTACAAGGCCATGTACTATAGAGTTATGGCTCAGGAGCGGATGGAGCTGTATTTATCTCACCTTGATCAGTAGCTCCCACCAAGACCCCTTGTGCAAGCACATCAGGGAGACCCACAGGGTCTCATCATCAGAGTCGAGGTAGTCACCACAGAGGCGGATAGAGCCAGGGAAGCTAAAGATATTGAGAGTACAAAGGGACACATTATTTTGTACAGCCTAATTATGATGTGTATACATTGATTGGCTGAGTTTTGTGACTAGCCTCTTTTATATTTGATGCTTATA
>VDFB02055151.1:0-32443 GCA_007258455.2 Sequoia sempervirens
TAGAAAGATCTTGGTTATTCAATCTATTTCAAATTTCTAATACTCCATTATGCCTATAGTAAGATCAAGAAGCTTAAGATAAGAAATTTGAAACAAGGGCTACAAATTCAAGAGGACAGTGAAGCCAAAGAGAAATTGTCACAAAATCTTTAAGAATCGAAGAAGATGATCATAGATCTGAAGCTTCAATTTGAAGAGGCAAAGAAAATAGAGGAAGAGGTACGAATCCAATTGAAAGCAAAGAAGAAAATTGCGAGAAGTTGGAATCTGAGATTGTTTCTCTAAAAAGGCAATTGGAGAAAATAACGGCTCAATTAAATAGGAACTTGAAGAACGAGAAAAATTCGAAAATATTGGATTACATCATCAATTCTCATTATGCTACCAAGGATTGTGGAATCTGACTTTTGCACCAGCCAATCCCTTTCTCCTCCCACACGATTTAGCTCCCTCTCTTTTTTCCATTCTCTGCCTTCCTTTTCTTCTATAATTTATGCTTGATGGACATCTAAACCAACATCCAGTTTGTTTATTATGACAAGACAAAGGCCCATTCTTTCCACATTCTCTTCACATGGTGCCCATTCCTCCTGTCCTCTCCAATCTAATGCTCGCACAGCAAGCCCATATCATAGGCCATGCCTCTTTAATTCAGAATTGACTATGTTATTTTCTTTATTTTTATTATTTCTTTATTTTATTTTATTTTCTCCGACATCCATTATGGAGGCAACTAGATGGGGATGTGACAGTTTTAAAAGGAGTTGTCATACCTTTTTATGCTTGTTGATATTTTGGCTACAACAGCAGAGAATTGCAGCATTTTCTTTAAATAAATAAGGGTAAAGAACAGTTGCAACCCACAAAGACTAAGGAGATTACAGCACTTTCAGAGATTAATATTGTGAACAAAAGTACAACTCTAGGAGACAAAATCTGCCTCCATATTATGTTCTGTCCCCTTGCCAACCTGTGGTGATGATATTATTTCTGTTTTCTTTGTATGAGTACTGATAAAAAGGAATCAGTTCAAAAATATCATAAAAAAGCAAAAAAAAAAAGAGAAGCCTTGTCTTGTGGGTCCTGCCATTCTTTCCAGCTGCAACCTGTAGTTAAGGGGTTTTTTCTTATTTGTTGGCAGCTGCATTAAAAAACTATTGATCTGAAATATGAGCTTTTGGAGCTATTTGTTGAAATATCGTTCCTTTCAGACAGGTCCAATATATCATCTGTTATTAAGAAATAATGGGTAATTACTGTTGATTTTTCTATACAAAAAGGGATTTGCGTAATCATGAGCTTATAGATCTTGGTTATGATAATATTTGAAGATTTAGAGTTCATCAGTATTCCAGTATTGCATTAGAATTGAGGGCAGATTTTATGATGTTCCTTGCTGCCGTGCATCTTCAGGGAATGTAGTTTAGTTTAATATCAACTGTGCAGTTCTGTACCAGCACACATAAATATTATTTCCGCTGGTATTTCATCCATGATCAGCCGTATAGCTGCAATATTCAATGGTACCTATAAGTGATTGCATTATTCTATTTTTCTATCAATTTAGCATACTATACCAAATAAAATTACTTCTATATTTGATCAAACAATTCGAGAGTTGAATGTTCATCTTTTAGTGGCGGATTATAGTTATTTAATAGCTGATTTACATCATTTCAGAGGAATTTGTTGTTGTTGAAGTCAGAAAAATTTAGATTTCATGCTTATTGGTTTACATTGTATAACTAGATGTTAAATTTGTAAGTCTAGATGGCTATGCTGCCAAGCCATAGTTCATGCATTTCAATTTCAATCATTGCAAGCAATAAGCTAGTGTCCCAACCACTGTATGCTCCCACTTTGCCGACATCAGGATCTACGTGATCAGAAAGCGTGAAGAGTTCATGCATTTTGTCAAACATTTGTAAAACTTCATAAAAAATTAGATGGGGACATTACACAGTTCACCTCATAAGTATATTATGGTGTATGACATGATTCTGCTTGAGAAATTTCACTTGTATATGAAGAAAAACTCTTAAATGCATTTTCTTGACAAGATGAAGATATAAAATCTACCATTACACATCTTTTGTTTCTCCACCTTGATGCTTGTATAATGTTTGTATCTTCCCTATTTATACTTTCTACTTGGTAGAGTAGGTCCTATCTTTCTGCTTGTATAACTGTTTGTGTATCTAAGATCCAGCATCAGCAATTAACAATGTTGACTGACAAAATCAAGAAAACGAGACATACCTGAATGGATTCCAACTCTACTTGACGTAAATTCTCCTCCACACCCTTTGTATACTCACGTAACTCAGTGCCCTTGGCCAGTATATTTGCAACCACCTAAAATGTTTTTTAATGGAAAAAGGAAGAATTTTTAATCACAAGAAACAAAGAAACATAAATTTGAATGCAAACTAATGTGCAGTAGTAAATAAAAGGGGGTACAAATATGCAACATATCAGACCATGATTAGATAGGGTTATTTCCATATTTGAAGTTCAGAGGACTGATGTTTCAGAATTAATTATTTTCTGTTTCTGTATGGTATCCCCTTGCATGTGCCATGCCATGTGTTTTGCATTGACACACTACTACTACTTATCTGCAAGTAAATGCAAATGCTCTCAAAATGTTTGTTATTGGGCAAAAAAGAGCCATTGTTAGTGATAACTGAATCTCATCATTGCACATAATCATTTGTGTAACAGTATATGTAAATTCAGAAGTCTACTAAGAATATTGTCTGTTTAATCAAATTTTATGGTTTTGTCCATAGTTTTAAAACTCAGCAGCCCATAATTTTCACTGAGACTTAAGAATTGGAAAAACTCAGCATATTGAATTTAAAGAGTACATATCTAGGAAAATCATTGAAAAATCTTTGAAATCTACAGAGCTGGCCAAAGAATGGAAAATAAAAGCTTTTCTACTAGCTGGCTAGTATCTAACAAGTACTCGCCCTCTGAGTTTCGGTGAGTAACCCACCAAGCACTTTTGGCTTGTGATTACTCAAGTTTTAAAACTATGGTTTTGTCTGTGATATAACTTGGTAATACTAATTTTGCAAGACTCAAGAAATCACAAACAAACACTACTGAAATTTGCAATAAGTTCTCTTCATATATTGACATTCCAAAAATCGCAAGGATCAAGATCTTGGCCAAAGAAAACCAGCAACCACTAAATATTCCAAAGGCAAAGAGAAGAAAATACCATTGATATTCCAATTTTAGTACTAGCATTCAAGAGGGTACATTAGAAAGAGGTGCACAGCAAACACAGCATGAAAATATGCAGAAAGTTTGGCATTTCATAAAACTGATAGAAAATACAAGTAAAGTTTTAAAATGGCAGTCAATGCAACAACAACATAATGGTGGGTTCAAACTGAAGTTCAGTTCCAATGCAACTAATTTGGAAATCTGGTTATGATCACCCCATGAGAATTCCAAAGACAACAAGCAAACAGGAATCTTAGTTCAATAGATTAAAAAGATCAGTAATGATTGTTCATTAGTAATTGTTAGCATTGTTATTGATGCAATGGTTTTTGAAATGATGCTAGTAAGAAATAGTTCAATAATTAAGAGCGGTTACAATCAAACTGCTTAGTGGCTCTTTGGTTGTCAAAAAATAAAGAAAAGAACAGATATTCCTGTGATCATCACCCACCAACACAAGAAGGTTTTCCCATTGTGTCTCTAATGTGTATACATATCTATGAACCCTGAGCTCCTTTTTCTGATTAGTTTGTAAGAGAAATATGCCTAGAATCTAAATGTCCTATCAAATGAGAAACCAGAGATGTATACAGCGTTCCTTGTTCTTATCTGGCAAATGCTTTTACACCTTATGTAGAAATTATAATTGTGGATACTGTCAGAGAAAGAATCCCTGCATTTGGTGATTATTTGATAATTTGAGTATAAACATGTACCAATTGGCTGCAGCTACAATTGAAATTAACTTTCATCAGTGTGTTGTTTACTACAATGAGAATCATCTCTATGAGAAAAAATTGTTTTGTACAAGACTTGTGCAGCACCCACTCAATATTATCAAGTTATCAACCTCTCAAGGATCAAATGATTATTTAAATCTCTTACAATAGAAATGTATACAATTAAATCATCTGTAAGAAGTACTAACAAATCTATAAGTACCTCATCACTCCGGCATTCTTCTAATTCTTGTTGCAGACCCTCCAATGCTATCTCATCACTGCAGGAAAGCACAAATAACAAAAGAAATTTTCAAGAAACTGAGTAAAAACTAAAGTGTATTTTAAAGCAACTAAATTTCTAGCCCTAGGAAGAAAAAAAATGTGTTGCATATACCCATTTTCATTAGAACATACTGAAGAGGCCTAAAAATTGACCACTAAAATATATAAACATATTGGCTCACATTTTTTAGTCCAACAGGTGATATAAATAAGTAACGTTTTATTCAAATTCATGAAAACAAATATGCACTGCTTGGTATAGCACAATTCAAACCCATAAGGAATCTCATACTTTTAAATCAAACCATGAAGCTCTATTCATTTTAATTTTTCAATATTAAGGTAGAATGGTTTCTCTTACAGATTGCCTGTCATAAAATTAATTTAACGTTTTTGGCTTCCAGAATTTGGGATGAGAACATTATTAAGATTTGCTATCATAAAAGCTGGAAGATTCTGCCCTTTGAGAACTGTCTTCAGATAAAATGTGTTATTGCAGCATTCAGCTCATTAAAACTTGGTGTTATAAAAGCTCACATTGTTAGCAGTCTTCCATGCACATGTCATCATAGAAATTTCCATTTGTGTTGGAGAGACTGTAACAATTCTATTGAAGCAATTAGTGCATCTGATAGTATGTTAAAAGTACCAATGTAACTTCATGCGGCAACACAAGATGCACAACATTGTACCAGAATTTTATCCAGGATTCCAGTTCCAAAGGTGCTGAATCAATTAGCATGTTTCACTATCAGGCAGCAAATATGGATAAGCTGTAATCCCTGTGGTTGGATTTGCTGCATTTCAGAATTAAATATTCACACTAAATCTATTTTTATTTGTTTTTTAACAAGTTCAGAAAATGCCAATTCTTTTATTCGAAAATTTAATGAAATGATACAGAAAAAGGTGGGAGACGCCAAAGGACAGTAGATGATAATCTTAAGAAATTCAAGGTCATGGAAACATTTGAGCAGCTGAAATTATGTCCAACAGCCATCATCAGAGCCTTCATTGTGAGCCACAAAAATGAGAGATACCAGCAGATAAGTTTAAACAAGAAAGAAAGAATTGCAATCAATTGAGAAAATGCCAGATAAATTTACTCCACTCATGGTGTGTTCTACAAAATTCTGGCTGAAGTTCTTGCCAACCAAGTAAATTTGCTAGCAACTAGGATTCTGAGACTTGAACAGACAGGTTTTATTCAGGTAGGTTCATTGTGGACAGCAGTACAGCAGAATCAACAAGAAACAATTCTAAGCAATATAATAACACAATTATATGGTATTAACTGAACACAACAATTATGATTCCCATTAACAGGATAAATTTATAGACATAACACACAGAAAAATGGCATCACCTCATTATCGTCTGATGTAATCTACAATTTTCCTCATACATGGGCATATGACAGAAGAAGAAATGTGAGAGCTCCCTAAACAAATTTTGGAAGATGGACATGTGTCAAGTATGCTGTTTGGCAACAACCATTCCAACATCTTGTACACAATCACCCAACATAATAATATAAATTTATAAAAAAGTAATAAATTACATAACAACTAGTTTCATGTCCAAACACTATGCCATATGATTTACTCATAACCAACACTAACTTTGTACTAACAAAAAGTCTCATATCTTTACTGATGCCATCCTTACTGACACTTGTGAACTGATAAGAATTTGAGAACTGGCAACCAGTTCACCCAAGGAAAGTCAGTAATCCTATCACAAGTTCTGAACATCTCCAATATTTATTTTGTTGTTTTGTTCTTATGAAAATATGAATATCCATGGATAGAAGAGTAATCTTTTGTTCACACTTCAAGTTAGACAAGTATTTAGACCTAAAGTAGCTGTAAATTTATCGATTAGAAGATCAAGGGCATCATGAGAAGTAATGGCAAACAAATGTAACATTAACCACAAATAAAAACATCAAAATTATCCTGCAATGTTAAAAGTATGATTTGTAGTGAAGAAAAATGCTTAAAAGAAATGGAACAAATATATAAGCACATGATTACCAGTCAACATTGTCCCCAAAAGTGAGGTCTCGAGGAGAGACATTCAAATTAATTGCTTCCTTTTGCATTTCTATTGTTTCAAGTGGTAACACATCCTGTGCATCATCAAAAAAGGGTAAGCAATCAGTAAAATATTTAATACATGTAAACACGAGCATTAAATACAAGGAGAAGAAAATAAAGTTTTAATAAACAGATGCATAAAAAACTACTGAACACGTTAAATTTTCTGTGAAATATGTTTGTTATTGACAGTGGTACCATTTATAACTTCCCAGGCAGAAGGGAACAAATGTACAAATATACAGATTGAAATAAAATCAGCAATACATTTGATGTAATTATTCTGCTCTCAATAATAGTACCAAGTACAAATGATAAAAGAAAATACAATGATATTACATAGCACAACAATACAAACAAGGAATACGTGCCTCCAGTCTGTAAGTTGGACCATAATCATTTGTTCCATGTTTTTTAATACTGTTGTATTAAGATCTCTATCTTATTACTGGTCGGTATTTGAATTGTCGCTAGAATCATTAAGATAAATAATGTTTACTTAAGCCCAATAATTGATCAAGTGTTGTGGGTATATTACTCTAATTGACTAGTATTTCCTAGTTAATAATCTGTTCATGCAGAATTGTTTTAAAGCAGATAAATTCAATGGATTTACGTAAATTAAGAAAATATATACATCATTTTCGATAATATTGCAGATTTACTGGCAATGAGAACAACCAATGCAGCCAATGGTTACAACTGCCTTTGATCCACATGCTACCGTGCAAGTGCATGTGCCAGCCTTAGTCACCTACTCAGTAGTGCACAACATGAATGCAGCTCCTTGCACCACTCGCCATGCATATAGTACCAGGAACCATGTCATGCAGATCCTTGCTTCAAGCAACATTTGCACAGCACTTGGAAGTTGGAACCATGCCACACAACTCAAGAAACACTTTTCAGCTCTTGTGCAGTCCTTCACATTATGTGTCACCCATGCAGTGCCAAGGATCATGCACACAACATTCTATCTCTGTCTTTATTATCCAAAACAGTGTTTTTATCTTTCACCTTCTTCAACCAAAAAGGTGCTAACTCAAAATGCAAATTCCAACAGTTCACATCTTATGCCCATCTCTATCACAATGAGAGTAACAAAACTTGCTCTTGCCTTTGCTCTTTGCTTTTGCCTTGGAAGTAGTATTCTTTTCACCTTTTCCCTCCCGATTCTCCTTTCCACCATGCCACTCAGTACCCTTGTTGCAAGTGGAAGAGACCCCCTTTTTATCCAACTCTGGGTAGTGTGCTTAGGCACACACATCATTAATGTTTTGGGGTTTGTCCATGAGAACTACCCTTTCTATGCAATCAAACAACCATCCCACACACTTGATTAGCACCTCACATTCCATTATGCCTTTCCCATGCTAAACCGCTCATTTTCTAAGCTCACTCATATATACTTACACATTTTTCCTTTGCTCTTGCTTCAAATGATGTCATGCGTCACCTTCTCTTCTTCATGAGAAAAAGGGAAAAATTGCTTTCTCAACTTGGGAAACCCATTGGTCTAATTATTCTACACTTATCCCTCCATCATATGGTTACTATTGGATATCAATTTTGGCCTCAACTTTGAAGAATTTATCAGATTTTGAAGCCTCTCTTTCCTTTATATCAGCTTTTTCACCCCCTTCTTGGTGCACCCTAGGAACATCCATCTTGGCTATCAAGGCAAGTATCATGCTTTCCAGTCTGTCAAGCTTGCCTTCAACCACAAATATTCTGGCTACATCTTCTTCCTACCTCCAGAACCTTGCTTCTCCATCTTCATCTATTTCCATTCTCACTATCCTCACCAATATTAGTCACTCTCTTAACTCAATTTTGAGCTCAAGAGGAACTAAACTTATTTTCCAATCTCACCTTGTAGATTTCATACACTTTCAATCCCTACAACCAAGCAAATAAGCAAAAACTTAAAGGATTTGACCACTCTGATACCACTTGATTTGTAGACAGGATGGTCATACCACACACTACTTTTAGCAAATGAATATGCTATGTATGAAGAACTCAAACAAACTTTAAATTGCACTACCACTTGAGAATGAGTGTTTCAACTATAGTTAGAAAACTCAATCAATCAAGCAAATAAGCAAAAACCCAAAGGATTTGACCGCTCTGATACTATTTGATCTGTAACCAGAATGGTCATACCACACATCACTATTATGAAATGAATATGCTATGTATGAATAACTCAAACAAACTTTAACTTGCACTAACACCATTTAACAATGATTTCAATTATAGTTAGAAAACTCAACCTGACTTGCACAAATTCGCGAGTCAGAAACCAAAACACATGACAATAACGAGACTTGCATGTTGAGTTTTCTACCGAGTTTTTGTTGGGTCTGAGTCTTAGTCAAAATTTTGGGCTGTCATGTCCAAGTTTTCAAACTATGGTTTCAACAACATATGCAAATGAACTAAACAAAGATCTTAACATATACCAATGCAGTAATGAACACAATAAACAAAAACGAATTGAACAAACTCATATTTGACCTAGAGAAAACTTGATTTGGGTGAAAAACTCCAATCTAAGGACAAACCACTCCTCATTTCACCATGTAAAAGAAAAGTACAAATGTTAAACATAGCATCAATAACCTCCAATACAGGCTCGGAAGCTCTATATACACCTGCTACACACCTCCAATTACATACACAAATTTGCATTCACTTGCATAGTCCAAAACAATGGCTCCACACACCAAAACCACGAGAGCTAACCCTCTCCCAAACATGGAGAAGGAAGATTACATGTTCTCACAACTCCCCCTATGCAAGAAGACAAAAAATCAAAGGTCCAGACTGAAGTTGTAATGCCAAACACTCTGAATTATAATTCACTACCTGTACAAAGATGAGTTTGTTGTTTTCCAGTAGTTTGTTTGCCACCTCATGACATGTTCGTAAGGGAAAATGCCTATTTTCCACAATATTTGGCCAATTCATTAGGGCTAACATTTGTTCGCTGCTTATTGCAGCCAGTGTCAATCTCAAGTTTTCAAGTCAATTTTGGGTATACAATTTTGATTGGAGACATTTCAAAAGTGTCCCATTCCATCCCTACTCCTTCCCTACCGACCTAAAATCCCTATCTCCCCAATTTGTTGATGACTTCCTACTTTGGCTAATTGGCGACATTCAAGCAAGGATAACTAAGCCCCCAATGATCTTGCACACTTAAGACCCAATTTTTTGGATTAACTAATGAATCTTGCTATGAAAATGTCCAACACAAGAAAAGGAAAAGCCAATCATCAAAGATATGGTTAAAAGATGAAGAGGTTTCATGCATAATCAACATACTAGGGAAAAACTAGATTCAAGGCCCCTTAATGAAAAAGCAAAAAGTTTCGTTGGTACTGTTCAACGTGCTCAAGAGGACAGACCTGCTCCAAATTGACCAAAACTGGAGGAATTTTTAGATTAACTATTTTTCACCAATCCTAATTTTAGAGCGACGTCCTACTTTTTAGCAGATTCAAACAAGCTTAATTTTAGGTAGCTTTAGTGAGTGGTCATCCAAATTTTATTTAGATTAGTTTTGCTTTAAAGTACTTTATTTTCAGCTTTTTATTTATTTTGAGTAAGCTTTAAAGATTTATGTTTTTAGGATTATTTAATGGTTATCCTAAAATCCCAAAAATACCATTTTGTAAACTTGTAAATAAGTGCTTTGTTCACAAAATTTTCTCAATGATAGTTGATGTTATGCTTATGGTGTAAAAATTATTGTTTAATTGTTAATTTTGAGTTGCATGTGTTCACAATTATTGTCTTTAGATCATAGCAGCATAAATATTTTCGAGAAAAATTTGACAAACCAAAAGTATAAGATTTTTTCAAAAAAATAAAAGATTCAATCAGGAAACAAATCAGATTTTCAAAAAATGTAGAAAAATTTTAAAATGCAAAAAAGAAAAAAAGAGAAAAACCATTTTTTTTATTTAAAGGAATTTTAATAGCATAGAGACATATAGAGCAAATAAAAATGAGAATGGGGGTTTGGGGACAAGGGTGCCCCTTGTGGAGGTCTAGGAGTAGTGCCCCTAGCAAGGTCCTCACAAGGGTCTAGGGGCAGCACATGCCATTTTTCATTATTTTATTACTTTTAAGTTTTTAACCAAGCTCCAAGACTCCTTCAAACCTTTCAAAAAACACTTGACTTTGACGCTTTTAGATTTGAGTGTTTTCAATTTTTATTATTTTTTTCTAATTAATAATTTTATATAATTATATAATATTAATATAATAAAATAATTAAAGATCATGCTTCATAGGGAATTTATTCAATGGCAAAGAGCCTAAACTCCATGTAGCTAACAATTAACTTAATATATATCTCTATATAATATTAAAATATATATACTTTACAAAATATATAAAAATATTCCTAATTTGCAACAAAAAAAACATTTATAATTCATTTGTTTCAAATGAATTAAAAAATAAAAAACAAGACTTCTCAAATAAATGAAATTGTGTGAGCCACCCACTCTCCTTGCCCTTCCACTATTCCTCTACCAAATATTTAAAATCATAGTTGCTTGGAGACTAGTACAGGTACTGGTACAGGAGACTGGTACCGGTACTAGTACGGCTTTTTTTGAAAATAGGAGACGGGGGTACTTGGATACGTCATCTTTTTTTTAGTATAAATAAAAAATTAAAAAAAAAAAATTAATAATTTACAGAAAATATCATGACATTGAACTTTCAAAACAAGAGCAATAGTAAAGTTTAACAATGAACATTAACTTTAAATACACAAAAATCTATCATCTACACATCATGATACTTGGTTTTCAGCCGGAGCACAAGAAAACCTATGTTTAAAACGCGTTTTTTTCATTACTTTTCAATGTTTTCATGTGTTTTGGCTTTTATGCGATGAGAGACGCGTAGGAGACAGCGGGAGACGGCACTTTCCTAAGCGGAAGACTTCAGGAGATGTCAGGAGTCTTCGTCCACGTCTCAACACTGTTGGAGGTATCTCAGGAGACGTCTCAAGTACCAAAGACGCATCTCAGGGGGTAGGAGACACGTCTCCCGGTAACTATGTTTAAAATGCATCAGCGATTGACTGAAGGTCTTTCAAATGAAATTAGGGAGTTTTTTAAAAGGGCGAGTGATTTACCATTTGATTGCAATTGTCTCACAAGAAACAAATTAGTGCACAAACATGATAGAAAATCAAATGGCCGAAACATGAAACAAATGAAATCGTGACAGATTTTTAGACGGGTGTCTATGCAAGTTTCTAATCTTTTCCTCGCTGTGCGACCTGGTGACAGATTCTACAAGGGTTTTTTCTGGCATGTGCGACCTGTGTGCAGCAGGTTGTTGAGTTTTTTATTTCTGAAGTTTTCTGATGGATTTTCTGAAAAACCCGGAGTTTTTGAAAGTCTTTTCTGAAGAAAAAAAATTGTAGTTTGCTAAAAAAATTAGTGCTTAGGGTTTTCAGCTGCATTCTTTTTTTGCCGATTTTTTGAAAATCGTGACTGCTGTTAGGGTTTCAGAGGATTTCTCTGCCAAGTCCTAAAGAATTTCAAGCTTTTTAGCATTTTTTTCCTAAAAAAACAAATCGTGAACCAGCTAGGGCTTTTTGAGTTTTTGAAGAATTTTTTTCTGAAAAAACTTGCCTTTTCTGCAGCCTAGGGCGAAGTCTAAATTTTTCTCAATTTTTTTAAACAAAATCATGGTTGTTGAGCCACTGTTTGTTTGAACATTTTTAAAAAATCGTGGGAGTTGTGCCAACTAATTGCCATGGGATCCGTTCCAGCTGATCACCAACTTTTTACCTCATTTTTTATGCTTTAATATAACAAACATTCACAAAAATAAGCAAACTCCTAACAAGCCTAAACAAACTAACAAACCTAGCCACGTGAATGATGTGATATTGCTAACAAATTTCAGTTTGGTTTATTTCACTTTCCAATAAAACCCTAGAAATTTATTGTGCATAGTGTGAGTACTTGTAGATTTTGTCCATAGTCGAAATCTAGGATTAGTATTATGTTATAAGGGAGCTTCACTACCAATTTCAAGATGGGTTTACCTCACATACTGTTCCATTTTGGGTTCTACAGAAAGGTGCAAATTAAAATGCTAACAAATAGCATTAAAATAAAATAAAAGTCGTTGATCCATGTAGGAAATCAACGAGGTTGATACTAGATTATAAGTCTCCTAGGTAAGTTTAGATATTACATATTCCCAAACAATTGTGTCTTCATTCTCCTAGGGTAAGAATCAAGTTATCCCCAAGGAGCTAGTTGAGAGACATCTCCAATGTGTCTCCCTAACCACATCCCCTAGGAGGCATGTTTCCCAAAGAACTGACCACTGGGAATGCATTCAGGATCTGTTTGATATCCCAAATATTACTAAGCAATGTCAAACTCCTCGTACTCCTAACAAAAACAAAAAACCCTATAATTTGCATTGTGACCATAGGAATCAACAAAATAATTGAGGGCAGTCCCATTCCATGCTAGTTCCTCAAATGGGTTTCTACATGGTAAAAGTCTGTACTGAGAGTTCAATTATGTGTGTGCATTTGAAATTTTGAATACACTATTTCTATATGATTATTGTAATTGTAAATCAAACAAATGAACTCCTCATAAAGAAATAATAGAACAACATTTTAAGCAACTGCACTTTAAGAAATGGCTTAATAGGCAAACATATGAGTGTGTGGGAGATGCATGTAGACATTCATGCATTCTATTCTGCATAACGGATTTTTGTGACTGCAATTAGTTGTATCACACATCAATTTTCAGCTTCTATTAAAGTTCACTCCATTGAATCAGAAATTTAGTATTTTTTTATGGATTTGTAGACAGCATAGATTGACATGTTTACAAATCATAATATCACGTAGAATAAATATCTAAATAAAAATGAGAATTTAGGAAGTACTAAAAGTATAAAGGCATACCATTGTGTGCAAAAGGTTTTTTGGCCAATCGACGTATTATCTTCAAAGGTTATGATTCTTTCCTATCTTTTTCTACACCAGTAATCAAAGCAATAAATACTCATTAACAACACTTACAAGATCAGTGCATCACAGTGCCATAAAGAAATAGATTCACAAAATAATTTGCAAGTTTTAAGAAATGTTGTCCTCTACTAAAGAAAATAAACATTTTACTAAGCAACTAGTCATGAGACATTACCTCTTTGTGCAGAGAAATATCCAAATCTCAAGATTCAAATGCTTACCCTTGGTAGTATTCAAAATGCCCGAGTCATAATCATCACAAAAGAAGAAATTAGAAAAGCGTATAATAACCACCCTTCAAACTATTAACCAATAAAAGGTGTCTAATATAAACAAAAAAGATTGGCAGGTTTCTAGAATGCTTACTTCCATGGCAGACTTAAATTAAAGCCACAAGAATACTCCAATTTCTAAAACATAAGCATTACAGTAACTACTAAAAGAAATGATAATCTCTCAATAGATTAAATAATTTTTCTCATAAATTATCATTTTCTCAATGCTAGTAAGATTAGAAAATCTGAAAATACAGAGTTTATGGACCTAGTGCCATTTGGTTAGCAACAGATTTCATTAAAATCCTCTTCATCTTACTCAAATAGCAACAAACCATACATTAACTTTTACTATATTACAAAGAATGTCTCTACATCCTATTCAAATAGCAAATAATCTCAGTAATCTGCTTTGTAATCTAACACAATATAATCAATTTCAGAGGAGCAAACAACTCGATCCATGTATCTTGTTAATGTATGTGACCGGCATTACATAAATTTTTGTGATACATGAATATGTGATACTAGAACATGTGAACAACTTAGCACATCTTCCATTGATTTTTTTGTAGTTCCAAAGTCATTTGTATGTTATTTTACTTGCCATGGGATTTGGGGTGCACAGGTTAAAAAACTTGCCAAAATCCCTGCAGTAGAAAGCCTTGTATTAACCATCAGTATTTTTTTATAGCCATGCAGGAATGAATAAGTTATGTAAACAAAAGGCAATTGTGAAAGAATATGTCAATTATGTCCTAATTTAATCATCAGTTATGCAGTCAATGGTCATTATTGTAGTCTCTTGTTAGTTATACAATCATCATTTAAAAAAATCTAAGTTACCAGGTCCCTTGGTTTACCCCCCTGAACTTGGGTGGGTTCGGTCCATGTGCGGGTTCGTGACGTGTCCAGTCCTAGGTACGCCCAGCGTTCCACTTGGGCGCCCTAGTTCTCTATGGGTCCTTCTGTGAAGCACCCACACAGAACCCTAGGCGTACTTGAGGCGTACCCGAACAAACTCGGGAGGACCCGTGGCCTTAGCTGCTTAAAAAAGTGAAAAAAAAAAAAAATTAAAAAAAACTTTATAAACATAAATTGCTTTGGTCACCCTAAAAGTGATGTTAAATGCATCTCAACTTATTTCACAAACACAAAAGACCACAAACAACATTTTTTACCTCCAAGCTGCCATTGTTGGATTTTGAAGGTTGTGTCATTTATTTGAAGGTGAGAGCTATGGAGGAGTTAGCCCTACAACAACAAGGGAGAAATAGCTGCACAAAGAAGATCTAACCATCAAAGATGAGTGAGTCTTTCATTTTTTTCAAGTTTTCGATAATTTTTTTGAAGATTTAATTTTTTTTTTAAATTCAATTTTTTTTTAAAGTTTTTTTGGTAAGTTTTGAATTCTTTTAAGAACTTCTTATGCATAATAAGGGGTTATAATGCCAATCTTTTCTAAAAAAAATAGTTGTTGTGTTGTTAATTTGTAATGTTTTTTTTATTTTAGGTTCATACGAAATGGCTGGTAGTTCTAATTCAATTGGCCCAGATGCAGATAGTCAATTGAAATATGATGCATCATCACCTCTTTGGCGACATACGACAATGGTTCAACAAATTCCTAGTGGTGGGAATTATGGTTGGCGTTGTAGCCAATGTGGAACCCAGCATAAGAGCTCATAATTTCGAGTGAAAGCTCACTTATGCACTATTCCTTTACAGGGAATAAAAATTTGCCCCAAGCCAAATAAAAAAGGGTTGCCAAAATACCAAATATTGGCTTATATTAAAGAACAAAAGGATGGCGCATGTAATAAATCAAAGGCTATTGCACATCCTCTTGCCAAGAGAAGCTTGCAAAGACCTTCTAGTGGCTTATCACAACTGGATGGCGCACATTCTTTCATGCAAATGCCACCATCTTCTAAAGGAGATAATGTTTCGGTTTCACAAAAAAGAGTCCCATTGGAGAATGCCTTAAAAAATGAAGCGAGGGAGATTGCAGATCAGAGCATTGCTAATTGCATTTATGGCAATGGGCTTCCTTTCAACCTTGTTAGATCACCTTATTGGTGGTAAATGGTGATAGCCATTTCCAATACAACTTCTAATTATGTCAGTCTTGGGTATGAAAAGGTGCAAACCACCTTATTAGTGAAGGAGATGTTGCAAGACGGTTGTCGTTGCACCAAAATATCAACATGTTAATGCCCAATACAATAGCCAAAGTTAATGAATCCACAGGAGACGGTTAAGTCATCTCACAAACCCGACCACTGCACTGCACAGCACAAGGAGACCAAGGTTGCACACCTTGCAACAATCCCCCCTAGCACAAGCAAGGGGTTCGAACCCATGACCTAGGCTCTGATACCAATTGTTGCACAGAGGGTTGCCATTGCACCAAAAGATCAACATGTTAATGCCGAATACAACCACCTGAGTTAATGAATCCACGGGAGGTGGTTAAGCCATGTCACGAACCCAAGCACTGCACTGCACAGCACAAGGAGACCAAGGGCGCACACCTTGCAACAAGAGAAAGCTTCAGTAGAGGCATCATTGAGAGTAATCAAGGATACATGGCCCAAAACAGGTGTGTCCATTTCTTATGGATAGAAAGATTGCAAAAATAGAACATTGATCAATGTTATAGCAGTGTCCCCTAAAGGGGCGATGTTTTTGAAGGCAATCGATTGTGAGGAGCAAATAAAAGATGCAAGTTTTATTGCCAATATCCTCATAGAATCCATTGGGATGGTGGGGTCTAAAAATGTTGTCCAAGTCATAACGGACAATGCTAAAAATTCTAGGGCAGCTAGGTCTATAGTGGAGGGTACATATAGTCACATTTTTTGGACACCATGTGGAGTCCACTCACTCAATTTGATATTGCAAAAGATTAGCACATAAATTGAGTGGGTCAAACAAATCTACATGGAGGGCGAGGAGATCCAAATGTTTGTGACTAATCATCATATGTCACAAGGCATCTTTAGGACCTTCTCCAAGTTGGAGTTGTTGAGGTAATTGAAATTTGATTTTTAATATAATTTTTAATTTTTTAATTTTAATTTTTCATTGTTGATTTGTGACATGTATTTTTTATACCATGTTAGGTTGTCGAAACTCGATTTGCATCTCACACAATCGTCTTAAGACGACTTGTGAAGGTGGGAGAGGCCTTGAATTCTATGATCATCAACAACCTATGTATGAAGGAAATCAAGCACAAAAAGAGCCCAAAAAGAAAAAGCATTGATCTTAGATGATGAATGGTGGGCTCATGTGGAATATGTTTTGAATTTCACTGAGCCCATCATGAGCATGATTAGGTATGTCGATAATTAACGCCCATGTTTGGGTGAAATTTATGATGGCATGAATTCCAAGGTGGAGAAAATAAGATCAATAATAGATACCAAGGAACATGACCAAACATAAACATTTTTCAAAACTGTGCAAAAGATTATTATTGACCATTGGAACAAGATGACCACCCTTTTACATCTCTTAGCATTTGCTTTGTCACCAAAGTATTATAGCAAAGAGTTACTTTCATTGCCGAGTAGGGTGCCACCATATAGGGATGGGGAGGTTCTTGCTGGCTATAAGGCTGCATTTAGAAAGATATTTTCAAATGAAGATATCCAAAGTATTGTCTTGAGCGAGTTTGGCCACTTCATATCTTCAACACGTCATGATGTTTTCGCTCTTCTAGACAAATATAGGAAAATTGTTGATGAGTGGTGGTATCTACATGGTCAAGGCTCCATTTACTTGCAGCCCCTTGCAATTAAAAAACTCTCCCACATATGCATCTTTTATTTATTTACTTTTTCATTTTTCACTCGATGCTATTATGCTATATATTATATTTTTATTTTATAATAATATAATTTTATAATTTATATTTAAAGTTTTGAATTTATAAAATAAATACTCAATGGTGTATACAAACTCAACGGGTTGCAAGTTCTTCAGCTGAGCAAAATTGGAGTACATACTCCATCCACTCGGTCAAGCGCAACTATTTGGATGCAAAAAAAGCAAACAATCTGGTCTATATACACTCCAACCTTCGTCTCTTGTCACATAAGAAACCTGAATACAATGAGGGTGTGACAAAGAATTGGGATCTAACCCCTGAATGTGCTGATTTAGATGCTACGGTTGCACAACTTGCCTTAGCTTCTATAGATGAGGCAATTGTTGCACTTGACACACCTAGTGGGGGTGGCAATCCAATTGATTGTGGTTTAAATGAAATTGAACCAAGTGTTGACCAGGACCTTGATGCTTTTGATGGAGATGAATATGAAGACTAATAAATATTGATTGTAATTTGAATTTTCATTGTGTATTGACATTTTGAGACTTGAGTATTTATATTTTTGCAAATTATGAATATGACTATATGAGGTATTTAAATATTCTATTTATTGGCAATTATGTTTATGTCTTATGAGTATCATTGTTCTTATAATTAAATTTATAATTTTGAACATGTTTATATATATATATACCCGTACCCAAGGATATATATATTCCTGTATCCATACCCAAGGGAAAAAAAAAAAAAAAAATTGTCGTACTGCCGATACTACAACCTTTGTACATAGAGGGCTTATAAGGGGGCTTTTAATCCTCAACTGAAAGGGTCTTTTGGGCTGGAAAATATTGAATGATAGCTTGGAAAACTGTTTGTAGACAAATGCAACACACATGTTGCTATTCAATTGAGCTTGAGTTGGCATTCATAATTTCATACCTTCTCAAGAAAGTTTCTATTACTTGGTTCACCATCTGAAATGTTAGTTGAGATACAGTACAGTTTATTAAGTCCTTTTCAGATTTTGGTAATTGAATTGATTTGACTACAAGACCTAATCTGAAAATGTAGCTTTTTTGTACTGATAAAACTGAGAAACCAAAATCTGAGAGCAGATCCAGGAAAAGTAAAGTACTGTGCACCTGGTATTCAATTTTGAGCCTGTTTTCCTTGGTCAGGGGCACAAGGACGTCCTTGTCTATCTTGATTTTCCTCGGGTCTAAAGTTATAGACCTGTGTCTTCTTGTTTGCCTTCTATGTTCCTGCTCTGCAATCTCTGTCTTCGGATCTAAACCTACACAAATCTGGAAAAGAGAGGAAAGGGGGCGGCTAAATAGGAGTTTGCCTCAGTCAAACCCCAGTTTTGGTATTTCTACCTCCACAAATAGCCAATGGACTAATTGATAAAAAGTGTGAGCTCTTAACCTTGAGTGTATCTAAGGCTGTAACGAGCTAAAATGCATAAAATCCTACTCAAGGTGTTAGAGAAGGATTCCTAAATGATAATGATGAGATCAACCCAAGAGAAAGTCAAATACCCTTAGGAAAATCTAAAATGCAATGATACCTTGCTTAGGGCAGCAAGTAGGTTGAAGCTTGAAGATGAGAACACTCCAAAAACAAGTCATTAGGTTGTTGAAAATGGTCAAAGCAATCTCCAAAACCTGAATTCCTTCATGTTCTTCTATAGGCATCAAACTCCAATCATTGTAGCAAACTTGATCAAATCTGAAAATCCTCTTGAAAACCTGTAAATTCAAATGTATTTTTGTAGAATGTAATTGTCTTCTTATTCTTCTTAATTTTGAAATAATAATTCATGTTTTATATAGTGGACCATAAGATAAATTAAGCTTTAGGCAGACTTAATTAAATTTGAAATTTCGAGATTAAATTACCACCAAGACCCAAATTTAAAAATACATCTCTGAAATTAAAGACCAACAAACCCAGGAAGTCAAGTTTCTTGTTGGAGAATTGAGCTGGACTAGGGCGCAGTCCGCCCTAGTCTAGATTTTTCACACTTCAAGAGATCTCGATGTGGATGTCTAGGGTCTGTTAAAATCAGGACTTTTGCATAGTTAAGGCACTTGTTAGCATTAATTTGATGATGTTTTCATCAATAAGATGTCTCTCAAGGTAGTGTAGACACATTCTTCTGGGTTGATAGGAAAGTTTAGGGCTAGGAGATGTCTAAGTGCATTGATGAAAAATGTCACTCAAGTCGGTTCCAAATAGAGCGTGAAATTGTGCTTTCACCTGACAAGGAGTACAATTTCTGACACTTCACCACCAAAACAGCTCCCTTGTTTAATGTAGCACAAAAAAATTAAAATACATTCATCAACATTTGAATCACAACTATTTTTGTGCCTTTGTTCACATAGACAGCATTCTTATCTTTCCCTCTCTTCAACCAAGAAGGTGCTAATTCAGGATGCAAATTCCAACATTTCACATCTTCATGCCCATCTTTATCACAATGAGAGCAATGACCTTTGCTCTTACCTTTGCTCTTTGTTTTTACCATGGAAGTAGCATCTTTTTACCTTTTCCCTCTAGATTCTTCTTACCACCATGCTGCTGCTCACTCCCCTTATTGCAAGCAAAAGAAACCCCCTTCCTGTCCAATTCAGGTAGTTTGCTTGGGCACACACCTCATCTATGTTTTGGGGGTTTGCCATGAGGACTATTATTTGTAGCTAACCGAACCAACCTACCACATACATAATCAACATCTCACATTCCATTATGTCTTTCTCAAGCTTAACTTCTCTTTTTCTCAACTCGCACATATATACTTGCATTATTTGCCATTGTTCTTGCTTCAAATGATGTCATTGCATGACCCTTTCTTCTTCATGGCAAATAGGGTGATTTTTTTCTCAATAGCATCTTTAAGTCTTCCCATTTGGAAACCGGTGATGTTTTCTAAACCTCTAATGAGTGTGCATAGCTCTCATACCAAGTAAGAGCATGCCTAGCAAGTTTCAACTTTATGAACAAGATTTCTTGTTCTGGAGATAACCGGTGCAAACTGAAATATATCTCCATTTGGGACAACATTGATCCAATTCCTCAGCACTTATATCTCCATCATATGGTTGGATATCTATCTTGGCCTCAGATTTTGAAAAAAATCTCAGCTTTCGAAGACTCTCCTTTCTCTACAGCCACTCTCTTAGATTCACATTCTTATTGATGCACCCTCAAAATGTATGTTTTGTTTGGCTATCAAGGCAAGCATTATGCTTTCCAACCTATCAAGCTTCACTCCTACAATGGTTATTCTAGCCACATCCACTTCCATCATCACCTCCAGAACCTTGCTTCTCCATCATCACCTCTCTCCATTCTCCCTGTCCTCACGAATCTTAACCACTTTCTTTACTTGATTTTGAGTTCAAAAGGCACCAAAATTCCTTTCCCATTTGATCGTATTGATGGCATACACTTGCAACCTCTGTAATCAAGCAAATAAGCAAAAACCCAAAGGATACAACAGCTTTGATCCCACCTGATCCAAAAATAGGGTAGTCATGCCACATACTGTTATTTGGAAATGTATATACTATGAGTGAAAACTCTTACAAATTTCTAATAAGCACTAGCACTACTTAACTAAGGATGTTATACATAAATAATATGTGCACATCAAGAAAAAAGAAATCGCCAAGCTTACAAATGCAGAAATTAACAACAAAACACACAGAAACTGAAATAACTCAAAATTGCCCTCGAGAAAACCCAATTTTGGTGATATATTCCAGCCTAGAGAGCAACAACTATCCAGATGCAACCAAAGCTCTTGTAAGTACAAATTGGGATAAGGACGTGAAGGTGTAGCGAAGGTGTAATATGTTGGCATAAGGATATATCTATTGCTGCTGCCATTTTTTGTCTTATATCAGGTGTCCTCTGCCATTTCATCTTTGCACTTATATGTAAGTAGAATTTGTTTTCAAGGTGTAAGGGACAGTGTGGTTTTTTATCTCAATTAAGGTTCAAAGCAAATTTGCAATAAGTTTACAGAATTGTGATTAGTTTCTTTGTTTGCAAGGCATTATTTTGGTGTGTGAAGGCAAATATTCAGGGTACATCAAGATTGTTAAATCCTATTTTTGATGGTAATAATTTTACCTATTGGAGTGCATGAATGCAAACACTATTAAAATCTAAATATTTGTGGGATATTTTCCATCTAGGATATGATGAACCAGAAGATGTCACTACCTTAAATAATCAGCAAAAATAAGAACTTAAAGTAAATAAACAAAAGAACAATAAAGCATTGTTTATAATTCAAGATGCACTAAGTCAAACAATTTTTTCTAGGATTAGTGATATTGTACATTCACAACAAGCATGGAATATACTTATTAATGCTTATCAAGGTGTTCAAACTGCAAATTTACAAACGATGTGAAAGAATCTTTAAAAAATCAAAATGAGTCATCATGAATTGGTGAATGATTTTTTGACAAAAATTGAAGGTTTGGTTAATCAAATAAAGACTTTAGATGAAAATATGGAAAATCAGTATGTCATTGAGAAAATATTAAGGAGTTTGATCCCAAATTTTGATAATGTTGTTCCACAATTGAAATTTCAAAAGATCTTACAACCTTGCAAATTGATGAATTGAAGGCATTTATGATTTTGTTAACTGTCAAAGAAAAAATGAAAAATAGTGAAGAAAGTTTAAAACAAGCATTTTCATCTAAAGCAAGCACCAAGTGTAAGAGGAACAATTTTTCTAAGAGTCACCGCAAAAATGAAAATAGATAGGGCTCTCGCCATAAAAATGAACCTAAAGGAGAATCTAGTTGCATCTTTTGAGGAAGAGGTGATAATTTCAAGGGCAGAAGTAGCAACTTCAAAGGCCGAGGATGAGGCAAAAACTGAGATAATAGCAGAGATAATAGAGAGATAAAAGATATATACAATTTCTTCATTATAATGAGTTTAATCACTATGAATCAGAATGTTGGCATAGACAGGCTACACATAGTACTACTATAGAAGATAAACAAAATCTGTTTATTTCTTCCTTGAATACAAATGCCAATGAGAATAATTTGTGGTATATTGATTATGAGTGTTCTTCACATGTGACATCTAATAAGAATTTGTGTATTGATTTATATGAAAAGCATAATAGCACAAATGCATTGGGAGATAATCAGTCTCAAGGGACTAAAGAAAAAGTACCGTTGTAGTCACCACTAAACATGGTAAAGTAAAGCATATTTTTGACAATCTATCGGTTCCCCCTCTCAAAAAGAATTTATCATCTATTGGCCAAATGCTATAACAAAATTATCAAATATTTTTTTATACAGATAAGTGTATAATCAAAGACAAATCAATAGGAACGCAATTGTTGCACGATTCCACATGACAAGTAATCGAATGCTTCCTCTTAATTTCTCTTCAAGAAATCAGGCTCTAAGAACTAATAAAATGTATGACAATTGGATATGGCAGTAAAGGTATGAACAACTTAGTTTTAGTAGCATGATTTTACTTAAGAAAATGCACATGGTTGAAGGATTGCCTTTTATTGACAATAGAAAAGAAGTGTGTGAAGCATGTATTTTTGGGAAACAACATAGAGCTACTTTTCAATTGGTATATATCAGTGTTACCCCAAGTTTCTGGGACGGGGACGGTAGGGGACGGCGGGACGAGTCCCCAAGTTTCCAATTTTTCAGGCCAAATTTGGGGACGGCGGGGGACAGCTATATAAAATATAGAAAAATTTAAAATATATAGGGAAACTTTAAATATTCATATGAAGACATGGATAAAGCATGCATATATACATTATAGAAACTTAGCATATAACATTTGTGTTAAGAATTCATTGTCAATACTCAATATGCATTCAGAATTCAGAATTCATTGTGAATATGCATGTGATATTAAACATAGTACACTGCTGCCGTCCCCTGGCCGTCTCCCATCCCCGGGACGTTTCCGGGACGAGGACGGGGGGATTTAGACCCGGGGATGTGTCCCCCAGGTAACACTGGTATATATTAATGGGCTACACACCCTCTTGAGATAATTCATACTGATTTGTGTGGTCACATGACAACACTTTTTCTAAATAAATCTAAGTATATTCTCACTTTCATTGATGATTTCTCATGCAAAACTTGAATATATTGCTTGAAAGTTTTTGACAAATTTGTTGAATTTAAGAGATAAGTTGAAAATCAAAGTGGTCAATACATAAAAGTCATAAGGTCCAATAACAGGGGAGAGTATAAATCAAATCTATTTTTAGATTTATGTACAAAACATAACATTCAAAGAGTAGGATCATTGTTAGATGGCCAAGAGTATGTTGAAAGAAAAGAACTTGGATGAGAGTTCTTGAGTAAAAGCAGTCACTACAACAATCTATTTGTTTAATAGGAGTCCTACAAAAGCAGTCCATGGAATAACTCATGAACAAGTTTGCTCTGGCATTAAGCCATCAATTGATCATCTAAGGACATTTGGATGTGTTGCTAATGCACACATACCAAAAGAAAAAAGGTGTAAGTTAGATGGTAAAGGCCTAAAATGTATTTTCAATGGGTATGGTTCCAAAAATAAAGCATACAAGTTGTATGATCCTGTAAATAAGAAATTGATGATAAGTAGAGATGTCATATTTGATGAAAAAAATAAAATACACCAACAAAAAAAAGACAAACACATTATGATTGATCTAGAAAAATCTAATCCACCGTGATTGATGCAAAGAAAAGTATCATCTACTTGAGGTTGGTGATGTAGAAGTAGATGAAGACACAAAACCTAAAGCCTTGAGTGTGGGGACAAGAAGATATCAAAAATATCAAAGGAGAACTGACAAGAACCATCCACCAACTTTTATGTTGGACACGAATTTTGAGAAAATGAAAAGGTTCCATGCCAAAGTGAACTATGCCTTGATGACTCAAGTCATGTTGACCAAAGAGACACAAACTTTTGCCAAAGCTTATGAAAAAAAAGAATGGTTTGAAGTCATGAAGAGTGAGATAGAATCCATTGAAAAGAATGACACATGAGATTTAGTTGAGTTACCTTCGGTAAACAAGTTGTTGGTACAAAGTGGGTGTATAAAACTAGGTACAAATCCAATGGCAAGATTGATAAGCATAAAGCTAGATTGATAGCCAAAAGATACACTAAACAAGAAGGTATTCATTACACTAAAACTTTTACTTCTGTAGTATAGAATTTTGCTTCTGTGGTATAGATGGATAATATTAGACTAGTATTGATTTTATCCACTCAAAATGGTTGGGCTGTTTATCAAAGGAATGTTAAGAGAAATTTTTTGAATAGTTATATTGATGAGAGGTTTAAGTCACTCAACCTTTAGGCTTTGAAATACCTTCCATATAACATCTTGTTTATGGACTAAAGAAGGCCTTGTATGGTATTAAGTAGTCCTCGAGGGCGTGGTATTCTAAAATTGATTCCTACCTACAGCAGAAAGGTTTTCAAATCAGTTAAATCCCAATCTTTGTATCAAAACTTCGAGATTTAGCAATAATTCTTATCTAATGGTTTAACATCGCTGCAACGAAAGACAGCAACAACGGACAAACGGATTTTAATATAAATAGCAGGACATTTAAAGGCCAGCATTGGGTGCATTGTTTCGCGTGGAAAGGCATATCGGTTGTTGCCGAGTGGCGCGTTTTTGCGTTCCAGGCGGTATTGTGGGCATGAACGTTGAGCGGCATTCGGAACAGGCAGGCTTGGTGCGGGCTTGCGGGTACGTGTTGCCGTTTCCAGGCATTGGGCTTTGCTGAAATGGACGGGTAGAACTGTAAAAACATCTCCCAACAAACCATTGTGGATTTCAAATTTATCAGTACATCAACTTAAATAAAACATGCTGTTAATTTTTCAGTCAAAAGGGAGAAATATGTCTAAATCTTCAACCAAATTTAACTTAACAATGAGTTTAAGGCACAGATTGCTTGTCAACACCATGTTTTGTCCGGAAAATAATATTTTCAGAGTTGCACATAAATCTATCTTTTTGAAATCTACCAAATTTAGAATCCGTAAAACCTTACCTCAAATTGATAAAAGATAACTTGCTCACATAAACATACGATGCTTTGAAACTAATTGAATTGATTTGTTCAAGAATTGGCAAGGTTTATAACTTACAAAGTATAGATCATGAACTTGGGATTCAGCGGGATTTCATCACTAACATTTTGAGAACAACCATAATAGTTTCATCTGAAATTCAAACCCTTATTCGTTTTTATATAATTCCCTGCACAAACAATTTGAATGCTTATCATAGACAATTATGGCAACTAGTTTATTTCTAAGCATCAGGCAATTTTACAATGTTAGATAATTTTTCCAATACCAACAAATTCCTCAGCTTGAAAGCCCATAGCGAAAGCCTAGAAAATAATAATAACTAGCACTGGCATCCGAAGGAGGCACAATGGTTACACCGATAGAAAACCATATGTAAGCTAATATGCTAGAGAGTGCAATTCAATTTGTGCACAAAAGAAAAGAGTGAACGATAGTCTATCTTTCAATATTCAATAGTTTGTCTTTCAATATGTTGGCATTTCAATTCACACCTCTGGAATGCGAATTAGGAATGGACAGCTATGCACAGATAAACTGCTCTTCGAATTAGGAGGGGAAGCTCCCTCTTTGCTGATGTTGTTCAAGAAAGTAAATTAAAACTAATTTTCCTATCTTTTTGGTTCAGCTAAGAGCACAAGGTTTATAAAACTCAAGCGTCATAGCCGAGATTTTCTGTTTTAGAATTTCAACTATGACTAGCATACTCTAATGACATTTCTAATTTCTCAAGTAACACAGAGCAGGAGAATTAGAAATGGACAAAATTTGATTCTCTGACAAAATACTTAAATAAGCTCTTTTTCAACATACATCTACTTACTCTCAATGTGAGCTGAAATTAAGATCATATAAGCATAACACAATAAATGGAAATCTGAGACATTATATCAGGGCAAAATAGGCACAAGACTTTATTTCTCAAATCTCAGGAACAAAAGATTACAAAGACACATGCACTGAACAAGAACTTGCAGCTAAAAGAGACTTGCAAACTTGTTCTTACACAAAGTGAACAGCAACTACACAACAACAACTTGCAGGCAAAAGAGGCTCGGCAATTTGTTATCACAATTATGGTTCAGAAAAACAATGAGCAAACACTCCCCTTGCTTTTACAACTCAACTTGCCAACATGCAAGCGCTTTATTTCTAAAACTAAAGAAGATAAACATCTAACCACCTAAGAAAGCATGAAAACAGGAAATGCCAACTACTACAACTTTGTTTTCTTTCTCTTCTTCAAAGAGTAGATAAGAATTGAAACGAGAATAGAAAGAAAACGGAAAGAAAGCTTCTAGATGAAGGCTGCTTTAAATCTCAATCACATCCGCCAAAAAGCTGGAAATTGTGTCTCTATCAGGTGCATACTATCAATAGCAAAGTTTCGCTTTTCTAGGATTTCTTCACCATTTGCAATCGATCTCAAAAAATCTTCAACCTCATTGGCCGCTTTCTCAAACCTCGCTAACATCATGGAAATCTTACTCATCTTACCACCAACTGAATTGCTTCCATCACTGCTACGAACAACATTCTGAAACTGGGTTTGCACTTCATCAAGTCCAACGTAGGAACCATCCTCATGACTATACCGAGAAGGAATCTTTGTGACAAACTCATTTACGAACAGAAGAGCCTCGATCACCCTTTGTCTGTAGGCAACAAACTCCTCAAATATCCTCTCATAGGTACTCACCTTGAAGATGTGACGTTCTTTCCATGCAAGGATTTGTCTCTTGTGTTCTCTTCAAACCATCGAGCCATAAGCTGTATCCAAATCTGCAATGATGATTTCGTGCCTCGGTTTCACCTCTACCATTGATTGTTCAAATCCTTGAATCCCTTGGCGTAAGTCATGTGCATTATTCCTTAGCTAAAACATTTGTGCCAAGATTTCTTTTCGTTTGATGATGAAACCCTCAATCCATTCTTAAGTTTGCTTCCCACATATTACCAACTGCCTCAACTGTTGATGATCAGCTGGTGTCTCTAGAACCTAGGGCAGCAACTACGTAGCCTGTGAAGTGCCATGAACAAGATTAGAAATGTATAGCCTAAGTTGCCAGATTTCAGCCTTGAGGGCTGCCTTATCTTCTCCATCTTTCAACACTATTTCTTGAAGAGTTTTAGATGCAACTTTGAACAAACTAACATCTGCATGCCTGGTGCTCTTGCCAAGATTGGCCTTAACCATTATGAAATCATCTACCTCCACTTCATCTTTGTTTCTATCTTCAGGAGGCGTGGCAGTCTCCATGATCATCTCACCATCAGGATTTCTCTCAAAGTGAATTTGTTTCTTTGCTTTCTTTTTCGGTGCCTCCTAATAAACATTGTCAAGATCATCAAAATTCAGCTGATATGAAGGTCTTCTTCTCTTCCTTCCCAGGGAGCTCTCAAGCCAAGATGTGGTAGTATCTCTACTAACTTCCCTGGGAGGTTCAACTGCAACTTCTTCATCTTCTTCAATCTCTAGATCAATGTGAATTGGTGAAGACCTTGGCACTAGTGGAGAATCATGTGTCAAGGGCACATCTTCTGCTTCCTTCTGAGGTACAGACTCTTCTGGAGGAGCTTCTTCTATTTCAACTGTTAGCTGCTCCTGTATGACTATACTCGAGAAGTCCAACCTTCTTCTTACATTCTTTGTTGATTTGTTGCCCTTTACACCTTCTTGAGACTAACTTATACCCTTCATCTTTGGTTGTGCTTTGAAAGAAGAGGGAAGTGATGACTGTATTCTTGGTGGCTCTGCTGCTGGAATGGATTTCTTCCTCTTGAGGACCAAGAAAGTCTTGTTGTACTCAATGACTTGGCATGTCCTTTCTTCCACTGAGATGTTTTCCTTGTTGGCCCAATTGACCTGTGGAAGAGGCTGTTGCTCGATTTGCTTTCGAGTGTACATTGGGAGAAGTACATCTCCATCATCATCTGAAAGTCCCTCAATATCCTCTGACAAACAATCTTTCATTTGATGGAGAGTGAGTCTGTTGTAACTACACCTCTGTACCTTGAACTCATCTCTGCAGTTGGCCCAAAAATCCTCAAGCATGGGCACATGAGCGTAGTTCTTCTCAAGCTGGGCTGCGAATACACCATGAGGGTCATACGATCGTCTCTCACTGTAAGGCTTGAGACCAAGTTTAGCCAACTCATCACCCATGGACTTGGCATCTGCTGTTGATCTGCATGTGTAAATTCCCAACCCAAATTGAAAACTAAAGGCAGGCTTCTTTCGATTCCGCAAGACTGTGTGAACATCATATGCTTGCCTTAGGAATTCCATGAAAACTTCATCTGACGGGTACCTTGGCAACATGAGTGGAGCACTGGAGAAGCCATAGACTCGGATATAGGTGAAGGTAGGAAATTGTATAAACCAATCTGCCCACTCTGCCATTGCTGCCTTGGAAGTTGATGAAATACAAACGTGCAACTCATTATCCAGGTTTCGCACTGTATACGTCAAGAAAGCCCCGTTTACCCTCTTGTAATGGTGTGATGATTCTGTGAATTCCAGCTAAGGGTAGTAATTGTAGACGTGTTGTACATTCAGAGACCCCACAGTGTTCAACCCTCTAAATTTTCCTTGGAAGGCCACTAGGTAGACAAGGTAGGAGACCATGTGGAACTCGTGAATTTGGAAGTATTCAGTTATTTGTTGATGGAGGCTATCACTGATTAAGGTTGACCAATCATAGAATTTTGTCTTCTTCATGATGTGAGGTATAACATAGAACATCTAGGGTTGGAACTTTGCAGCATCCTCTTGACCAGTGATCCTGTTGAGCAAGGTGATCATTATAGCAATTTCATCTTTGAATTCCCCTCGCCCGACGTTCTTTGGCAGAGTCTTATGTTTTTCTTTCATCCACTTCAGTGCAATCTTCTTGTTGTATTTCTCCTTATGCATGCCCCATATTCTTTCACATTCTTCCTTGGAAATAGTTACACTTTCAGACCAAGGTGGAATTGAGAAGCATTTTTCAATCATGTCTGGTTTCAGGCTACAAATCACTCTACCATCTACTGACTGAACTCTCGAGTCGCCGGATTGTAATGCTTGATGCAAGCAATTACAAATTCCAGACTCTACACTGAAATAGAATGGATGTTGTTGCAAGTAGTCCAGAGTGACTAAGATGCCTGACTGCAATGTTGCCTGCATTTTCCAATGCTTGCAAGTTGAATACTAGTTTGATGTGGTGCAAGTCAGTCTCAACTGTTTTGATGAAGTCGTGATATAGTGCTAACTTGGTCTTGAACTCGAGGGGAGTGTACTCCATATTGAAAGCCTTGAAGAATGATTATAAACACGCCTATATGCAGACAAGTTTTGCACAACTTTCTA
This sequence comes from Sequoia sempervirens, assembly GCA_007258455.2. Classification (NCBI taxonomy): domain Eukaryota; kingdom Viridiplantae; phylum Streptophyta; class Pinopsida; order Cupressales; family Cupressaceae; genus Sequoia; species Sequoia sempervirens. The sequence goes on from VDFB02055151.1 coordinate 29,974, forward strand.
AATTTAGCTTGCTGGTTTTTCTTCTTCAAACAGACGAATTTTTCAAAAAAAATCTGAGATATGGGTTTTGTTTAGAATTTCGTTTCAAGAAGACCCAAATCACCCGTTTTTGAAAATTTTGAGTGTAGACTGAAAAAGCAGCAAACCCTAATTTCTTCAAATTTTCTTGAAAAAAGCTGGCCTCTGAGTTTTGTTCAGAAGCACATCTTAGATGAACCCAGTTGATCAGATGTTGAAAATATTGAAGGCTGATTGAAAAAGCAGCAAATCCTAGAATCTGAAATTTTTCTTGAAAAAGCTGTGACCTGGGTTTTCTTCAGAAGAATGTTTTAGAAGGACCCAGATGATCAAATCTTGAAAATTTTGATGATTCCTTGGACATGCATGAAAAAAGCAGCTGCTGCAACTTGAAAAATTTCTTCAAAAATTGTTCAAAATGATGAGCTAAGATGACCCAAATCACTGAAAATTGAAAACCTTGACCTCCTTCAAAAATTTGATGTTCTGGATGAAAAAAGCATGAAAAAGCAAGCTCCTTTGTTGCTGGTCTGAAAATTTATGAAGAACCTTGAAAAATCAGCAAGCTAAAGTCTTCAAATTCTGAAAAGAAAAATTCATTAAGCTTGCTCTTCTCTCCCTTGGACACCACCTGCAAAAATTATGAAGAAATGAATGGCAAAGGCATCTTAAATAAGCTTAGGCTTGAGAAAATCTGTTTTCTTTCGCTTTAAATCCATGCAAACCCTAGCCTGAGCTTGTGCATTGAACTTGGATGTTTTTATTCCTCTCTATGAAATTTTGAAATTTTGAAAATTTTAGCTAAGGCATGGCATCTTGGGCACCCTTCTTGGCTAGAGGCACCTATTTTCATCAGACTTAGTCATTTTTCTGAGATTTTCAACTTTTTCTTGATTTTAGACCCCATTTTGAATTCAATCTCCAGCTTCCAGATTAATCCTACGAACGAGCCGAATGATTCATCGCAGAGCTTGATCGAATCTAGCGAGGTTGTTCTAGAGGCAACTTCGACTGAAAACTTCGTTTTGTCCTTTAAAATTATGGGCGCACATCTCCTTCTGGGGTGCCCAACTTTCCCAGTGTTAAGTCATTTTCCACTCTTCAAGTTTTGCTTGTTTCCCTTTGATCTTCTGAGGAATTCTTGATTTTGGGAGCTAGATTGATCCGATTGGCTAACTGTCGGATTCACTGGATAGCCTAACTAATTCTGAAGGGGGTCTCCTGGGAGTGATGTCTTCTAAAAGTTGAATCTCAGGGGTCAAAAGCTTGCGCGCCCCTGGCTAGCTAGGGCGCCCAACTCTTCCAGAGTTAGAAAATTTTCTGTGATTTTCACCTTTGCTTTTGACTTTTAACATTTTGCTCATGTTTCTCCCTCTGTTCCACCTTTGATATCTGGTGACTGCCAATTCTGATTGACGTGCTAACGATTGTGTTGGAGAGCTTGATCAAATCTAAAGAAGTTATGCTAGAGGTGTCGACTGCAAATTCATCCATTTAGGCCTCCAAAAGTTTGGGCGCCTATCTCCTTCTGGGGCGCCCAGTTCCTCCAGACTTAGCCATTTTAACTTGATTTTCATTCTTCAAAGTTGCACCTTCAATTTACACCACCCGTTCGATTTGGATTTGCCGATGATTGATAAGTTTGATGATCTAACGAAGACATCCACTGCAAAGTTGGCAGAATCCTGCAGAGATTGAGCACATTTGCAAACCTTAACAGCTGAATTTGGTCCTCCAAAAGGCTAGGCGCCCTTGGCCACCTAGGGCGCCCAGAGTTCCCAGACTCAGAATATTTTTGCTTGATTTTCACTATTTGCATTCTGCCACTTGGTTGAAACTCTTTCAATCAATCCGTGATTCAAGCTAACTAGGTGATCCAATGACTGCGATGTTGGACTCACTGCAGAGCTGAGAAGATTTTGAACAACATTGTCTGGGAGCACAAACGATGATTTCACCATTTGATGCTCTAAAAATTTGGGCGCCTATCTCCCTCTGGAGCGCCAATGGCTTCCAGACTTAGTTTTTATTTTGCAATTTTCACCTTTATCCTTTGTTCCATGTGCTTGTCTTTTCCTTGCTCGTCAATGATGAAAATTTTTCTAAGGCATGAAGGTTTAGGCACCTAGACTGAGCTAGGGCACCTAAAGTCTCCAGTGTTAGCCAAAATTTTGCAATTTTCAACTTTGACAGCTTCCTTTCTCCATTCTTCGATCTGGGAGCACGTCCAGTGTTGGAATGTTTGAATCTGACACCTGGCAACTAACTAGCCTCCATTAATGGCTTTAGAGTTCCTAAAATGCTTTCTAAAATTACCAAAAAGCATAATAGACCCACTAGGGAAAAACTGATCATTTCGTGATTCTGACTGCACCAGCCTGATGAGGAAGTATTTTTGACCAATCAAAATCAGTTTGAACCCTAATAGCCAAAATTTCTATTTTTAGAAAAT